>JAUMHQ010000069.1:3969080-3983343 GCA_032361165.1 Enteromius paludinosus
GCACTATAAATACACAGACATAGACGAGACACAGCTGGACACTAATTAACACAATGAACTAAACAAGGGCAGGAAACTTTATACATGGGCAAGGGCGGATAAAAAAGGAGCATGGCACATATAAACAAAGACATGGCAGAACACGTGAACATTAAACATAGATTGTGACACCTGCGTTGATGCTTGAAAAGTTGGCGCGATGCAACGTAGCCATAATTAAATAAAAAAAAAACCCTTGACGTCACTCCATTCATAATAAACGAGTACTGTGTGAATGTACTGTTATTAGGATAATGAAAAGTTAATGGCCAATCAAATAAAAAAAGGCGGGCTTAAACGGTTTCATTATCTTAATTGTGAAAATGAAAACGTAGCAAAAAAAAATATTTTAATAGGTCAAATTGATTACAATAACTTCTAAACTCAAACAGTAACACTTAAATGAACTAGTTTTATTCGATTCAAACATATTATGCAACATTGACCCAAATCAAATTCACTTTAATTGTACGGAAAAGAGCGGCATGAACATTCTGCTAAACGTAATATTACACAGTGAACAAAAAATAAACAGGTTTGTAAAATCATGATTAAATGATATGTATTTTTGGTTACAAATAATCTCTTTTCAAATAATTAGCCATTATTTTTTCCAAATAATTACAGCTTGCTAATATTGGTACACATTACAGAGCAAGAACTAAAAGGTGAATCCTCAAGAGGATTTGACATGTTGTCAGTGTGGCTCGTATACGCTGCTCTTGCACAATTCCCACTATCCCACTTGAATGATTAAATGACTCATATAGTCACTGTTTTAATTTGTCGTCATGGTGAAATCCTCTCTAGACCACTACATACAATACCGAAGGCATCATACGAAAGAGGAAAAGGATTTGGCAATGACACAATTCAAATAACGGACATAAACATCTAAGAAATGAAAAGGCCACAGAGCTTTTCTGAGAATCCCCCTTGTTGTTCTGCAAATTAAAGCCATTCATTCTCATGTTAATGATAGCCCTCTGTCAAGCTGAGCTGATGACTCTTAGTTTCCACAGCTTTGCGCCATTAACGAGAAGATATTTATGCTGCACTTATGTATGTTTGGATTTGCCAGTCAGGTTCACACATTTGCTTTCCAACAAAGGTGCTCTTCTCAAGCACAAGTAACCAGCGATGGTTTGTGAGAAACATGCAAATCAAATTATTCTCGAGCACAGACGCAATCAGCGTTTGTGACATCCTATGGGAGATATTGCTTTGTTTTCCTGACAAAAGACACAGTGTAAAGGGAGCATGTGCTTTCCATTTTTACCGTATAAAGCTATAGTGTGCTTTCATCTACAGAGGCACAATACACAAGCCATCAAAAATTCATGTTGTGATCTATCATGTGAATTTAGGCAAGGTTTTTATGCGCTGAAACAATGCATTTTTACTTAAAGGTGAAGTGTGGGGTTTTCGTTATAGAGACTAGGTAGGTTGATTTACCTCAAAAGTGTAAACTTTGTGATGTCGCTGTGTTTGAGCTCCATGGCAACACTTTAGATTGGGTCAGCCAATAGCATAACTTTAGGATGGTGCTACAGGAGTGTTGAGAAACCTTTTCGCACTTTACCTTTGACTTGCAAGAAGACATGGCTAATTCATACAAATTCATAAGATTTTTGCTAAATCTTACGTATTTTATGATTTGCCAATTCGTGTGAATTTGTACGAATGAGGTACACCTAACCCCGCCACTAAACCTACCCGTCACTGGGGTTCATACAAATTGTACAAAATCGAGTACATTCGTACAAATTTGTATGAATTAGCACAAGTTTTCCACCTCGTACGAATATGTATGAGACTGTGTTGGCTGTTGATTACTAATTTGATGTTTCTATCAGCTTTTTAAGAGGCATTTTAGAATGAAAACGATCTGCATTTACACTAGCGTTTCAGAAACGATCTCCGTTTATACTACACAACCGAAAACGCATGACCATTCATGCACGAGCAACCATAGCTATTGTGATCCCTGGTGCTAGAGAGCATGACAAGACAATGTGGTAAGGTGAACACAAACCCCGGAGGGTGGATTTATTCAACAAAACAGGTGAGTAAAGTATACAGTGATGGTGGCGGTGACTGTGCTGATCAGTCGGTCTGCACCAGGAAGGGGCGGTTGAAGTCAGGTGCGTGGAGGACCGGCTCCCTGGTGAGAGCCTCCTTCAGAGCTTGAAATGCCTTCTCCGTCCTCCGTTTTTCTCCGGAAGCCTCCTGAGCTCAGACAGCACCCTCCGCAGCCTCTCTAGATGATCCTCCCATGCCTTAGAGTGGATTACAATATCATCGATGTATGCAGCGGCGTACTCTTGGTGGGGTCTCAGGACAACATCCATATTGCCAATGGCCTGATGGCGTGGAGAAGGTGGTTTTCGGTTTGGCATCTTCAGACAGAGGTACCTGCCAATAGCCCTTGGTCAGATCTAGTGTGGTTACGTACCGGGCCCTTCCCAACCGTTCCAGCGGCTCGTCCACTCGGGGCATGGGGTAGCTGTCGAATTGGGATACCTCGTTGAGGCGCCGGTAGTCGTTGCAGAAGCGGAGGGTGCCATCTGGCTTCGGGACCAGGACAATGGGGCTGGACCATAGGCTCCGGGATGGCTCGATTAGCCCCAGCTTCAGCATCTTCTGTATTTCCTCCTCAATAGCTTGCCGACGGGTGACTCCTGGCTCCATGATGATTTCGTGTTGGAGGACGTTGGTATGGCCAGGGGTCTCCGAGAACACATCCAGGTACTGACCGACCAGGTGCCGCAGCTTCGTCTTCTGGGCGGCCGAGAGGTGGGGATTCATGTCGACAACCGCGGGCTGTGGCAGGGCTAGGGCGGCTACTTGGACCCGGTCCCCGACCCAGCGTTTCAGGAGGTATGAATAATAGTTCAAATGGCGTGAACCCTGTCGACGCTTGGGGAACTTCTCTTATTCCAAAGAGAACATATGGGAGGAGCTGGTCCCACTCCTTTCTGTCCTCGGACGCCACCCGCCGGAGCATCTGCTTTAGGGTCTTGTTAAATCGTTCCACCAGGCCATCCGTCTGCGGATGATAAACAGAACTTTTAATCTGTTTTACCTTCAGCAGCCGGCAGAGGTCAGCCATTAGCCGGGACATGAAGGGGGTTCTCTGGTCGGTCAGGATCTCTGATGGTATCCCTACGCGACTGGACAGCAGGAACAGCTCCTGGGCGATGGCCTTGGAGGTGGCTTTACGGAGAGGAATGGCTTCCGGGTACCGAGTGGCGTAGTCAACGATTACCAGGATGTGCTCGTAACCCCTACTGGACTTCGGCAGCGGCCCCACGAGATCCATACCGATCTGCTCGAAGGGCACTCCTATGATGGGTAATGGAATGAGAGGGCTGGGGGGAGGTTTAATGGGAGAGGTAAGTTGACAGGTTGGACACGCTGCACAGAACCTTTTTACCTCTGCTTCCAGGCCCGGCCAGTGGAAGCGGTCTCGGATGCGCTGGATGGTATTCTGGGCCCCCAAATGGCCCGCCATAGGATGGGCATGGGCCAGTTCCAGAATAGTCTCTGTTTTCATCCGTGGCATGACCAGCAGTCGTTTTTCCTCCCCCCGCCTCTGTGCGACGCAGTACAATAGGCCATTCTCGACGATGAAGTGCTGGAGAGGGTGAGGGGCCGGCCGGACCTCCTGGTCGTCTATCCTCCTGACTTGTTCCCAGCAATGTTTCAGTCGATCATCCTCCCATTGTTCGGCCCCAAACGCTCCCCCTCCAGTGACCTGTTGGAAGACATCAAGAAAGATGTTAGCTTCACGAGAGGGGGACTCACCATCTCTCCCGCTGTCGGTGGTGGCGAAGGCTGGTCTCGGTGTTGGTCCCCGGGAGGGCCTCCGTCGGCGTCGGCAGGGTGGTTGGGCAGACTGCACGGCTAAAGTCAGGGCCTTCTCGAACCCCGGCCAATCTCGTCCTTGCAAAACAGCAACTGGCAGTTCTTTAATAACTTTAACTTTAATAACTTAAACTTAATAACTTCCTTGACGGCTCCTCTTTTTATGGTGATGTAGCACGTGGGTACCTGTTGGGTGTCACCATGCACACACGTTTTGGAAATCTGACATTTAAGATTTGGCCGGGGTCCCAACACGTCGGGTCTTACTAAGGTGATACTGCTTCCAGAATCTAGTACTGCATTGTAAACTTTTCCTTGTACTTCAACAGCAATGCGTGGGGTACCTCTAGGCACATCTCGATGTACCATGCAGCCTGCCATCCATCTCTTCGTCGGCGTGGGAGGTGGGTCCGTCGTCATGGGCTCATCCCGGGGACTGGGCGGCCTTTGTACTGCGCGCTGAGTGACCTCCGGCGTGCGTCGCTCCTGGACCACCCTCCGGGGAAAAGACGGCGCTCTTTCCCCCGACTCCCGATGGAAGGCCACGTTCCGCCATCTCAATCGCCTCGACGAGTTCCGAGGCGGTTCTTGGCCCCCTCATACCCGCGGCTTGCCTCATGGTACGTGGGAGGATGCGTAGCATTTTATCGACCACCAAACGCTCCACTATCTGCTCCTTTGTGGGCTCTCCCTACAAGAGCCAGTGCTCAGCCAGCCTCATCAAATCCACCGCCTGGGTGCGGGCTGGCAGTCAAACTTTATAGTCCCACTCATGAAAGAGTTGTGCAGCGGCCGTTGAAGATAGACCTAGCCGGGACAAAATTTCAGTTTTCAAACTGTCATAATTATGAATGTGTGTTACCGGCAGTGAAAAGTAGGCCCGTTGAGCTTCCCCTGTCAATAATGGGGCCAGTGCCGACGCCCAGGCGTCTCGTGGCCATCCCTCGGTGAAGGCTGTGGCTTCAAACATCCGTAAGTACGACTCTACATCGTCGTCTGCAGTTTGTTTGGGCAAGAGGCGAGCCTCAGCCGCACGGGGATCTGGAAGCGGGGTGGTTTGGGCGGCCGAGAACCGGAGTCCCACCAAGCTTTCTTCCAATCTCTCCTGTCGTTCAACCAGGCGTTCGTAACAATGCTGTTGGCGGACGCTGACCTCGGTGAGCTGCTTTAGAAGATCCTCCATGATCCCGATGAAGGGGAGAGCAGCGTGCGCCTGAAAGATGGAGAGAAGAAAAAAACTGAGTTGAGACGGGGTAACGTGAGTTTGTGTTCTAACGTGAATGTTTGTCTGTCGGTCTCTAGGCCAGTGTAATTTCCCGCATTCTCCACCAGTGTGATCCCTGGCGCTAGAGAGCACGACAAGACAACGTGGTAAGGTGAACACAAACCCCGGAGGGTGGATTTATTCAACAAAACAGGTGAGTAAAGTATACGGTGATGGTGGCGGTGACTGTGCTCCTTGTGCTCCAAAGTTCCTCTTCTTTTCCCTTTTAGGTGATGGTGATCGGTGCTCCAGTGCTTCTGATTGGCCCGGGCGTCTCGTTCACAGTGTTCCTTCTGGGAAAGACAGAAAGGTAAGTCACACATGTTACATGGAGACGTAGCTCGTCTACTTCCTGGTTTGGTGTTGCATTTATATGTGTCTGGCCGTGAACGATTGGCCCGGGCTGATTAGTTCCAGGTGCTGGTCCTCAGTTGCCAGGGTGACGCTGATCGGTTCCCGCCACACTATGCATATGTAGATTCTCTATTATTTAAATCGTGGACACGTCAGCGTGCTTGGAACGGTCGAATGGGGAATCTACCAACGCATGTCTATAGGTACAACAACGAGCATGATGTTATTATTTACACTGTTGTCAAGGATACGCAGCGAAAATGTGGGCAGCCATGCCATTGTTTTCCAAAGTCTGTTTTGCTCCGTTTACACTGAACGCAAACTAAAACAGGGTCTGCAGCGTTTTCAAAGATCTCCGTTTTCGAGGGTATCCGTATGCAAAACGTATGCGTTTTTAAAACTAAAACTCACTAGTGTAAATGGGGCCTCATTCTGACGGCACCCATTCACTGCAGAGCATCCACCTTTAAATCAAACGTTTAAATTTCAGTGTGAGTTAAATCCTAAAAAGGTAGAGGTTTGGCGTATCGTTGAGTGTAATTTTAAAAAGCATCTGGTTAAATACGTGCTAGAGGTGTTGGAAGAACGCAGGAATATTTGCTATTTTTAGGGGGGAACTCATATGCTGCTTTGTCTGGCTGGTGTCATCATCTCTGCCAGTTTCATATATCATCCTATTTACTGCTCTGTGTCTATGCATCCGAACAAGAGAGAGCATATGGACATGTAAAGATGATTGATAAACATTCCCTTTAAATAAAAATTGGCGCAATGAGATATTAGAGATATTCTGAATAAATAAACAGCGTGAAAAATTCAAGCAGTTTGTTTGGTGATTATTTTAGTCCTCGATCTTCTTGCACGTCATTCAGAACATGTGCTTAAAACATATGCTCATCTGTTTTTTTTCAAGCCGGCATGTTGCAGCACACCTGATGGCTGTCTTTCTATAACAGTATGCTGTTGTTGAGGACAAAATATGGTTGGGATAATGTAAAAAAAACATTTTTTATGGTTTGTGTTTCTTTCATTTAATTTAAAGGGATAGTTCACCCAAAAATGAAAAATTATGACATTAATTATTCACCCTTATGTCGTTTCATGTATATATATACACACACACACACACACACATATATATATATAAGCTAAAATTATATATAAAAAATATATACACATTAAAATTGTCAATTTTCTTTACATAATTACAATATTCTATAGTATTTATGACATACAAGTATGTATTTACTGTATACTGTTTTAAATAGTTTCTATATCATATACCATATAAAATTAATTTAATAAGACTGTATTATACATAGTAGTAATAATCATAATGTATATTATTTTCTATCTATATTTTTTTATACATTTCAAATACAATATATAGACTACATTATATATACAGAAAGATAGAGAATACATTATTAGAATATATATTAATATTATACATATTTTTCTTACATTTGTCGTTCAAATTTATCTCAGCTGTACATTATAGATTCTGTGAAAATTTGATGACATCTGGCACAAGATGTCCCTGGGGTCTTCCTCTTCCCCTAATGGTGGAGCATGATGATAGCACGATAACACATTTGCATTATAAATGACAAAATATATTTCCCCTGAAAATACGTTGAATAATGCATCATGATTCTAAACATATTATATTTTTCAGCAAATGTGCACAAGCTCTATTTATGCGTGAGGTGAGCTCAAACTGTGCCTGCTCTACTCTTCTTGAACAGGGTGCAGTGTGTGATTTCTGCCACTGACAGCAGTCTTGAGTTTGTAGCAATTTGTCATTAATTTATATGTTATCTCTAAAGGGAGAGGGAAAAAAGTGCTGATGCTGTTTTTGCTGCCCACCCTGGAAATTACTGACGGTAAGGTGAACAGCATTTCAATGCCTCTGAGCGATCCTCGGAAATTACTCCGCTTCTAATTCAAAACAGGTTCTGAAACCAAAGAGGATAATATATAATTACAGGCAATTTACTAAGAAGAACACTAGTGCATTTAGGAGTGAGTGAATGGCAAGGCGTCTAACTTGTCAGTTGTATTCAAATGTAGCTGGGAAGAACTGAAAATGAAGTACATTTTGTGTCGCATTGTTCTGAAAACAAATATGGGGATTAATGGAGTGCTGAGGAGCGCATAGTCATGCAAAAATCCATTGACAGGCAAAGCAGCACATTGAGAGAGAGAGAGAGAAAGAGCAAGCGAGAGAGAGAGAATTCAATTTTTCCACAAGCTTTCAAACTGCAAATGTTCCTTGCAGCTCTGAGAGAAAGATTAGGCTATCAATCTGCTCTACTCATACTGTCAGCAAGCACGAGAAATCTATGCTGCAAAGCAGATACTGAAACACACAATCTGTGAAGCAAATTATTCTTAACATCGTCATCATCATTTATTACTGCTGGAGCAATCGGGAAGGAGAACAGTATTTTAAAATAGCTTATAAATATAGCGAAATGACTATCCAAGATGGTAAACAGCCAAGAAAAGCAGAGACTGGACTAAAATAACAAATGGGACACATGCAGGCAGTATAAAAAAATATATATGTTTGGGCTTGACAGGGACTTGGTGAATCATTCAGTATTTAATCCATCTAGCACAAAAAAAAAAAAGACTATATTAAGCATGTTGTCTGTTATGGCTCTTTACCATTGTCATTTATCTGATTGGGATCAGTGTTTGCACAGAGGCTGTCTTCACCTCTCATGTCAATGTGTGTCACAGTGCAGTGGGATGATTGATGGTGTGCTTGAATGCACTTGCTATTACCGCTCACTGTCTCAAATAAAGGAGTTTAATCATAGGCTGGCATGACGTTTACAGCGCCGCCCTCCTCCAATCACAAGGACGGTCACATACTATCACACCGCTGCAATAAAATCTGCAGAGTAGAATGACTTAAATGCTGGCTGACGACCAATATCTTACTCATTCTAATCTACGAGATTTAAGATGTTGACAAGATTAAAAAAAAAACTTAATTATGAAGATATATGGTGATTAACAGAGCATTGCATAATGATTCATGCTTAAGACCAAAAACATTTATTTTTTTTAATTGATAAAATAACCAAACATTATTGCATTACACAATACATATTATACAGATTATAAATTATATATGATAATGTAATCTATATTATACTATATATCTATCTTAAATGATGTAGATTACTGAAAAAAGCCTATATAATATATAATTAATTAATGAATAGTGTTAATTATTAATTCATATCTAATTATGCCTTAATCATTACAATTAATAGCTATATATATATAACTAATGTGTATCTAATTATGCATTATTTACTATAAATTGTTGTTATTAATTTGTATTAATGTATTTATAACAATATTTGTTCATTAACATTTTATTACATTTTATTTATTTTTTTGCAATTCGCGTGGTCATACATTATATTTTCATTTAAATGTTGGGCACTTATGTATTCTATTTTCATCCAGCTCTTCAGATTAATAACCCCGCCCCCAAAAACAAAATACTGTCTTATGATTCAAATTGACCAAATCACATTTCAGTCTGCTCAGTTCATTTGGGTTAGGCTGTTATATGAAGCATGAATGTGATCACATCCATAATCACCAGCTGCCCCTCGTGACTGGAGATAAAACATTGCATAAGACATAAAAATAGCTGACGTAAATGTTACATCCTGTAATTTAGGCCATATGCTACAACTTTTAAGGGCACAGCCATACATTACGAAATAAGGCAAATAGCTACATGAGCAAAACCTCACTGGCATCGATGTATGCAGCACGCATATTAATGTTTATTAATATTAATCGGATTGCTATTTGTATCAACGATCTAGTTTAGATTCGTCTCCACTTTGTGAAACCTCGATTGCACTGTGAAAGCGTTCCCCCGCGACTTTAATTCTCGATAAAAAGCAACATTACCGAGACTAAAGAGTCTGATCGCTTTGTAAGACGTTTGATTTCTCTTAGCAAACAAACACGTCCTCTTATCATGGCATTTATTCGCCTAAAGCACACGACAGGGGCGTATTATTGTTTTTTCGCACTAGCCAAGGACCGTGCTCAAATCACAGCGGCCATAATGGCAATAATTCAAAGGACGATATTAGAATGTTTCCATTAGTCGCGTTTACACGAGCTTGATACATTTCAACAGCGCTCGCGATCATGAAAGGCGCATCTGGATCGTAACAATCCCGATCACATCCCGCCATACCCAGACTCCTTAACGCGCGTTAATGTTGCTTCATTAGTATAATGATTATATTAAACGATTATACAGTAATGCATTCGAGAAATAAAAGGAAGAATCTCTGCAGGAAATGTTTCGGTACACTCATACAAACCTCCTTTGCACAGGTCCTGACAGAGGCGTACCAGCGTAATCGCGCGTATTATCAAATAACGCCGTTCGATTTGCGTCTAAAATTTCGGTTCATGTACAGTCCGTGCTTACATTTGAAGCACTTTCATAATCTGCGCCAAGTTTCGCCGAAAGAGGAGGTGGGATTTTATAAAACGGCTTCGAGCGGCTCAGAGTCGGCACACGGACGAGGCTTGATTCGCATTCGCGAATTTAATATGAATACGGGGCGGGAAAAAATGTA
Organism: Enteromius paludinosus; assembly: GCA_032361165.1. Taxonomy (NCBI): domain Eukaryota; kingdom Metazoa; phylum Chordata; class Actinopteri; order Cypriniformes; family Cyprinidae; genus Enteromius; species Enteromius paludinosus. Next base: position 3,979,239 of record JAUMHQ010000069.1, read on the forward strand.
GCAAAATGATCGTACGCGAAACAATAGAGGTTGAAAAAATATTAGGCATCAATCGCGGACATTTTAAGTGCGTTGATTTCGCACCGCGTCGCTTTCATATTGAAGGTCGTCGCGTTGATGCGCGCGTTGATATTTTGCTCTTCCAGGACCTGCGGTGATCCATTCAAGCCAACAAGTTTGGAGAGAATGTTTGAGTTTAATCAATTCAGAGCGACGAGATGGAGCCCAACTCACTCCTGGTAATATCATCCACTCCGCTTTTATTTCTGCCTCTAATGAATCTATTGCGAGCGCGCATCTAGGCGTGCGTTACGATAAGGAATCGATGGAAGAAACTTTAGGACAAAAGTTAATATTTTATTATTCATATTTCCATATAATGTGATTTATCATGTGATCAGCTGGAATGCGCTGGTCGCGTCTGATCCTGCGTTATATAAAATGTGTCTGTGTGTGTTGCTGAATATATAAATATGGCATGTCTATTTGTGTTTCCGCAGTGGGTAGGCTCACCTTGTGGTTTGCACGGACCTTACATTTTCTACAAGGCGTTTAGATTTCACCTTGAAGGCAAAGCGAGAATTTTGTCCCTGGGTGATTTTTTCTTGGTCAGATGTAAAGCTGGGGACCCCATCTGCATAGCAGAACTACAGCTCTTATGGGAGGAAAGGACAACCAAGCAACTTCTATCCAGCTCCAAACTTTATTTTCTCCCAGAAGATACCCCCCAGGGCAGAAATGTCACTCACGGAGAGGTAATTTCTCGTTTTCCTGCTTTCCACGAAGGGCTCCGTCCTTCCGCGATGTGTTTATTGTGGTATGGATGAAATATGAGCTGTGTGCGGCTTTGCATCGCATGTATTCCGCTGTCTGATCACAAGACATCTAATGCATCGCGTTTAATAATAGACGCGCAGTCATAGTGGACCCTTGTGTTAATTTCGCCTCGCCTCATTTGAATACGAGCGTTTAGCGCTTGCATTTCAAACAGCGCGCGAGGATGAGAATGATGCCATTGTGTGAAGTTGTCACATCAGTGTTTTGCTCGTTTCATCTGATACACAATAGTGCGGAAACTGAGAACGGTGGCTCGAGACGACTGAAGCGCCTCGTTGTGGCGTTGCGATCTGCTGATCGTTGATAAAATAGTAGTGTTGCTTCTGATGAGACCCGTAGATCAAGGCAAATAAATACGCGGGACGCGCGCGCGAACGATCGATGTGAAGTGGACTGTTGCTGATCGCCGCAGATGATACACGACTTATGCCGGAGAATATGGAAGCCAGACGTTTGAAGTGTGCGATGCGAACTAATATCAATAGGAATTGATTAATAACGGCGCGCTGATCAAGCAGCTGCGATGCCTTAAAGGGAGCGAGTGACATTTATGAAGGTTATTATGTCAAAGTGCTGCAGCCTCATTCCACATTACACACAAGCTGAGATGTGTTTGCCCGACAGAAAAAGCTTCTTTCTGGGGATTTAACCCTTTGATGTACTGAAACATTGTTCCTTTACAATAATGTGTTTGTTTGTGCTGCTGTGCATTTAAAGAAGTAAGCTTCAAGTGATTTTTAATGACACCTTTAGCGTGCTATGTTGCAGAGCTGATTGTAATTACTTTCTAATTCATTATTATATTAATATATATCTGTATATATATATATATATATATATTTAATCACGTCTGATAATACTATATAATTATTAAAATAATAATAATAATAATTTGATTTCAAACAGATCTGACTATAATTATTTTGTTTGTGGAAGCTAATAGTCAGGTCGAGTTTGATTATTTTATTAATGTTCTAATATTCAACAACAGTTGCAATTTTTTACTGACTCAAATGTTTAAATAAAATGATTAACAATTCTAATAATAAAATGTGATATTGCAGGGTACTCTAAAAATATGAATGCATTTTTATAGCTTTTTGCTTCTTGAACTCATCTGACCATTAAATTATTAAGTTATTTTGTTTGTGGAAGCTAATGTAGTCTGGTTGAGTGGGTCATAAATGTTTTTTTTATGATAATAACCATTTTAATATTGGATGTGGCTAATATTCAGAACCAATAGTTTTATTAACATACATTTTTAATATAATAGCTAAATAAAAATTACATACCCACTTACATACATTTATGCAAACTGTACATGTCATGCATGCAAATGTCATTCAAATAATTTATGCAAACAACACAATAAAGTAGTGAGCATGTACAGTATTTTACCTGTGAACACAATAATTTTGTGGTACTGATAGAATATTGTGAATATTGATTAAAAAACATATTGGTCATCCAAATCTCATATATTGTTTATCATTGTTGTTACGGAACTAAAATGATTTTTGACAAAGCATATTTCGATAAAACGTTGTGGAGACTGTAATGTAGAGCTTTCCCATCCATTGTGTTGCAATTGCTGTTTTAACAAAGCAGCACAGCTGCGGCCTTACATGGGTAATGTAACAAGGTCTGTACCTGTTTTATCTTGCACTGCTCATGTAATCACCGATCCCAAATACAAAAAGACAATCTCCTGTGTGTGAACCTCTACTGTTCTACTGTCCTCCCCCCGTGGAGTGAAGGATCAAATAGCCTTTTCAAAAAAATCAACAGGTTCTATGTGAAGCCCTGTCAAAATGTCAAGGCTACTTTGCTAAATTATTATCAATATTAGGTGGAAACATAAACCGTTGCCAGCATCGACCTTGAAAACATGCTGTTTACACAATGTAACGAGGTGTTATTGAGGAAAAGCATTACTCTTAATGCACTGTTTGTTCAGTTGATCAGAACCCTGTCCTCTTTCCAACTTGCCACCGGCCTCCCTCCCTTCCCCCACTCAGCAGCAATGCCAATTATTTGCTTTTCAAATTTATTACGCATTCATGACTGCTGATCTTGAAACGGCCTGGGAGATAGGATTACTAGCCAAGGACAATGCTCCGCTCTTAGGTATACTTTGCAGTTTTGAGAAAATAAGCCATATTCTTGGCTCTAAGACGTTTTTGGGAACTATTTTTAGGAGTTATAATATTATCAATATTATTAATACTTATTTCCAAGTGCTAATCAGTTACAGTTCATCTAGAAGAGGAAAATTCAGTGGAATACAATGGAAGTTAATGGCTGCCGTCGACTGTTTGTTTACAAACGTTCTTCAGAATATCTGTGTGTGTGTGTGTGCGTGTGTTCAGTAGAGGAGAAAAATGCAGGTTTGCAAAAGATATTTTGAAGAACGTTTGTAACCAGATAATTTGCCGGTAGCTATTTACTTCCATAGTATGAAAAAAAATGACTTAGGAAGTCAATGGCTGCTGTCAACTTTGTGGTTACCAAAATTATTTCAAAATATTCGTTTGTTTTCAACAGAAGAATAAAAGAGATATTTGAAAGAGTGTAAACAGTATTCCCGGTAGCCATTGGCTTCTATAGTACGGTAAAAAATACAATGGAAGTCAATGGCTACCGTCAGATTTCTGGTTACCAACATTCTTCAAAGTATCTTATTTTATGTTCAACAGAAGAAAGAAATGCATGCAGGTTTTTAATTTGAGAATGAGAAGTGTAAACTGTGCCTGATTAAATAGAAGTACATCCGTTCCAAAATATATCCAGTTGTGTCAGAGTATTGTTTTCATTTTCTTTATATTCATTTGCAAACGATTTCGAGGTAACGTAAGTGCTCATATCGATTCTGTAATGTTGTGTACATCTGTAATATAGAGTATGGAGTGTACTTGTTTTACACATGTCCTAACAAGTATTGTGCAAAAAGACTGTGAAGAATGTCCGCCACTCTTTTGTGCATTCCCAGTGTAGTTGCTAAATGAGACATGGTGAATTTAAATAACAATGTGATTAAGTGTCAGCCAAAGCACCTGCAGTAATGTGAGCTTCACAACTCCACAGCCTCAGATGCACTCAGCAGATTGTCCAATTAAATTACATTTGCATTTGCAGCGAATAACCCGAGCGACCGCTGATAAAGTTAATCAGCTATCAAAGAAACTGCTATGCATTTGCAGAGGTTGCACTGTGCACTGTGTTAATGCGCAATAATAGGCATGTTTTTCTGTTTACGAGAAGAGAG
>JAUMHQ010000069.1:3999307-4013402 GCA_032361165.1 Enteromius paludinosus
CTATCTATCTATCTATCTATCTATCTATCTATCTATCTATCTATCATCTATCTATCTATCTATCTATCTATCTATCTGTATATTATCCATCCATCCATCCATCCATTGTGTATTAACTGTCTATCTGTCTAGCCTCTTTCTGGGATCTCTGTTAGAGACAGCTTTTGGCTCATTGCATGCTGGGGATATTGGCTAGAATCTGTCTGCTAAATGACATTCATGTCAAAAACATTAATGCGGCAGTTGATTTGTGACAGGAATCTATGTGACTTTCATTTTCATGTCCTGAAAAAGGCAATCCACGTTGTGCTGACACTGGCAGGGAGAGCGAGGCTAATGCGAAGGAGAGTAAAACAGATGACACGTTAGCTTTCACAGCCAGGGTAATATATTCTGGGCTAAACACAAATGATGTTGCAAACATGAAGATTCTGGGCAGGAAATTGTGTCCTATATTTGAGGTGCAAATAACCAAATGCATTATTATGTATATAGAGCATACATTGTTATAGTTGAAGCGCCGGGGTTTGTTTCAGCATTGCTTTACATTTTCAGAACTTAGATGTTATTTATAAAAAGACATCACCATCCTGCCAAAGCAAATGAAAAGGCGCTTTGATTTTTGAATAATCCTTATTACAGAAATGTTCGTCTGTGCTTCGCTCTCTTTAGACTGATTTGGATTGCTCTGTTTGTTCTGCTCTCAATCCAGGCGATTATTTCATTCTTCGTGTTTTCTAACCGTCATGTTTTTCTTATTGGCAAGCCTGCTGGAAGTTTACAGGGCTTATTGTCCATTAGAGCTCTCTGATCCTCTTTTATCGGTGTTCTCTGACTGAATCCAGGCACCGGAGCCGGCGTTTCCAAAACTCTGGAGTGGGAATTGAAATGGAAAAAGCCTGTTGGTTCCCTAATAATGACAGAGTCTTTTTTTTTTTTTTTTTTTTTAACACAAATCTGGGAAAGGAGCTGTAAGCATCGCCCAAACGTATTTGTTTTTGTTACTTTGCCCCGTTTTTGTCGTTTCCACAAGGCAAGACTCCCTGAGCTGAAGTATGCGAGGTGAGATAGTGTCCGTGCCAGCAGACAGTCCGACAATGTGTACGTCTCCCAGGCCTGACCTTTGAGGAAATGAATAGTTTTATTGTCTGTCCATTACAGAGCCTGAAACAACAGACGAGTTATTAACATGACTTCTCCTATAACGGCAAACACCCCCCCCAACCCAACAACCTGAAGCTGAACGGAAAGAGGAAAAACATAGCAAGAGTTGCCAACTGCAGATGGAAAATAAGCCTTCATTTGTCTTTTAGGAGCGTCGCATTATATGTTCTCAAACAGCTGCATTTGCTCCTGCGAAGGAAATTCAAATAAATGTTAATGCAGTGTGGTGATCTTTTCTGAAGTTCGTTACCCCCTCCGGGCAGCTATTGTGGAATCTTATATTTTAAAGTGAGGGGGCCGGCTGCGTTTGTCAGGAAACACAATGTGGCTTATTGTGGTGTCTGGTGCCAAGCCCCAGTCACTCACAATGACTAATCTGTTATTATCGTCAGCCAATCATTTCATGTCTAGTAAGCTTGGGGGGAGTTGCGAAACTCAAGAAGGCCTTCCTTAAATATTAAACATCTCAGACTTTGTGCGCTTTACATCTCTTAGGCTAATTAATGCCCTTTTTGCCTGCTTGCTCTTAAGAGTGTTCATTCATTTGGCTTAGTCATATGGCTCTGAATATTGTGTGCATGAGGGGTTTAATTATTTGCTAATCAAATTTACTCCACTCAAAGTTCAATACTTTATGCAAAGCCCATTTGGCACACACATTCTTAAGGTCTTCTGATCAGTAGGTTATACGTTTTCAGCTTTTTATTTTTTGTTTATTTATTTTTTTATCAAATGTAAAAATTTTTAAGTAGTAAAAGTCCTTTTAGTCCAATTAAAAAAAAATGCTGTAGGTTGAGGTTCATTTGTCTGTATGCTGTGAAATCTTTTACTGTTTTTTAAAAAGTAACTTTTATACTGTTATAATATTTCAAGGTTGAACACTCACTGGACTTGGAAGCAACATAGGTTTACTTGATTATCCAAAAATTAGTGGTAAAATGTGAGTGTCCAATATGATACATGATGAATGTTTTTGTTGTTCTCATGATTGTATTGCTTTGCATTATGTATCGCTCCCCACAATAAAAACTATTTATTAATTTATTTATTTGTGAGGTCTATATTCACCTATATTTTACTATACAAGCCTGATATTTCAAGTATAACGCACAGCAAAAAGCATATGCAAATTTTTTAAAAAGAAATATATAGTTTAAAGTCACAATGAACTCTTACATTTTAAAGAATTAAACATTTCTGAGAACTATTTTGTACTGCCTTTACAGTGTTTATATCCAGACAGTTGCATTATTAACCCAACTATATTTAAAATACTAGTTTTACAAAAAATATCGATCATGTCAATAATTACACCCCCTTCATGTTCTTGTTTTTCTTCTGTGGAACACAAAAGGAGAACTCAGATTTGTCTCTGTTCCTCACACGAAGCTGTCATACGACTTCAGAACACTTGAAATATAATGTACGAATCATATAGTCATCTTAAGTTGTCCCTTGGTCATTTTCTGGAAATTGACAGATACGGTTACTATGTATGCTATCGTGTTCCATGGAAAGAAGTAATACATTTTATGCATCTGACAAAAGGGTTAGTACATAATGCTAGAGGTTTGGGTGACCTATGCCTGTAAGTTTGTTTCATTCTTTGCATTCTTAAATTTGACCTCATTGATGTTTTTTTTAGAGGATGTGGTATTTCTCTCGAAGGGGCTGCTTTCAAACCCCCAGGTGATTTGCACAAGCTTGCAGGAAAGGAAGACATCAGCATGCGTTTAAAGCAGAGACGACCATGTCCCTGTCAGCTGAGGTTTCAGTGACTGGAAAAATCTTTTAGACTGATTTATCAGGTTCGCTGTTAGCCCTTTGAGACCTTAACACAAAGAAGCCCTTTACTGCTGATCTGAGACCAGTTGCCTTTGGAAACATTTCTAATACAGCCTCAGTGGCCAATCAGCGTCCACCTTTTACCCCCTGTGCCCCGGGGCAGTTGTCAGTTTGACCTTTAACCTCCAGTGAGTGTTGCTGCTGTCTAATAAAAGCCATTAGTGAACACTAGAGTTTCTTTTCTTGTTCTCTCACGTACGTGGCTCTTTGAGTTTAAGCATAATGACATGGCACCTCTCAGACATGTGGTGTCTAATATCCAGTGAGCTAAGCCCTTGTGACTCTTCACAGTCAAAGAATCTGCTTCATGTAGAACCGAGCTGGGTGATGTGATAGAAATATGTAAACCAGCAGAGGTTTGCTGCATGTTACATTCTCAGCATTCCACAAGGGACGCTGTAGCATTAACGCAAAATTGTTGTTACACTAGCTACCTAAAATAATAACTCTGTTTAACAGGGGTGTAATGGTTCGTTTTTATAAATGAAGTGAATAATTATGTGATGTATTAATACAATGTAAAACAACAAAGTGTGGTATAGGAAACAGCTTTACTCACCAGTTGAATTTTATTATTATTATAATTTTTCCATTTATTTGTAAAACAATTTATTCAAAAAATAATTATAACAAAGCCTGAGAATGCAATTATGTGTGCAATTATCAAAATTTGTATTTAAATAAATATTAGCGCTGTCAAATGATTAATCGCGTTTAATCACATCCAAAATAATAGTTTTTGTTCAGATAATATATGTCTGTGTACTGTGTGTGTGTATATAATTATGTGTATATTAATATATATATATATAAATACTCACATATACATGATATATTTTGAAAATATTGACGTTTATGTACATTCATATATTTATATTCCTTTATTTTAAGTGATATATAATTATATTTAATATATAAACAACACATTTTTTCTAATATATATATGTGCATGTGTTTGTATTTATATATACGTAATAAATGTACACAGTAAACAGACACATTATGCAAACTTTTATTTTTAATGTGATTAATCGCAATTAATCAATTGACAGCGCTAATAAATATGCAATCTGATGTGCTGTGTGTGAAAAAAAACTAATAGACTATAAATATTAATTTTGTAATCGGAACCCTCTTTAAACCAGATGAAAGGACAACCCCGCCTTAAATGTTTTTGATTGGTTGAGGAATTGTGTGTTATGTTTAGTTAGGCGTAATAAATATTTGTCCTATTTTCACTGAGTTGTTGTTGTTGTTGCTGTTATTTTTCATTGAAAAAAACTGTATTGTGGAAATACTGGTACCATTATATGAATATTTTGGTCATATCATATCATATATTATAATTTTAGATATCTCTTAAAAAGAAAAAAGCAATAAATGCAGCTGCCGATATCAGTGCAGTGTGCTTTACGGTTGTGTTTTTTCTTCCATAGCGCAGATCCCCGTAGTTCAAGATGGACGGTGGTTCTTTAATAAGCACGCTCTTTGTGGCAGCTCTGAGAATTATGAATGATTAATTCTTTGGACAGTAATTGCAAAGGCCTTGTCTACCGCTGACTGCCGATGAAGAAATCAGCACAATAGTGCATTGATAGCACACTATCTTCTTATCCTCTGTCATCTAATCCCTCCTTTGTGTCACACTCAAAATGCTTTTTAATTAGTTTTATTGGGTAATGCGCTTCTTCCCCTCTGTCTGTGGCTATTGTCATCATGTTGAGTCACATGAGCGCCGCCATTGTCTCCAGCGGGGCTCCCCAGAATACACTTGCCATTTCCCGCGAACAAGTGCAAGTTAATCGCTTTGACATACGTGTCTCTCGACACCAGTGCATAATGAAATGTGTTATTAAAATAAATACATACAGGCACAGACGTTTTATCAAAGATGTTACGGTTCTCGCATGTATTCATTGATTAAAAACATCTCAAATATTAGTATATACTGTACATGATTTAATGACTTAAGGTTTATGTAAGAAAACAACATGCAGAATTAAATACTGTTTTGTAAAAATGAGCTATGCTTGGCTGTTTTTCCAGGTTGGATCAAAGACTGGCTACATGTTAATCCGTCCCTGTCGTGCTTATGAATTTCGGAGATTAAAGCTGCTTTATTTCCATTGTTTTGGACTCGACTGGAGATAAATTCTGGGGTGCCGCTCAAAGGGCCAGATTGGATATGTTCCATGATATCAAGTCTTAAACAATTCATGAGAATTTTGCAGTACACGTACAATTCCCATGACTCAGGTTCCCAACTCTGTGAAGCGCTCGCTTGCTCTGTCATTCTGCTGTATGTTGCACACAGATATGCTTGTTATGTTGCTTGAAAGATACATCTCTAGAAAAAGAAGGCATCGGTTTTTGATACTGCGCTCTAGAAAGGTTTAGCTGTGGTTTGATTTCTTTGTGTAATCATATCATAAGTGAGTAACTGAACAGCTGTAGATGCAATGTGTTTCTGCCAGTGTGTTAGCACTTTTAAAGGAAGTTGTAAAATGAACATTCTTGCATACATTTATTAGACACATAATTAGTCTTTATTGTTTGTATCAAATATTTATAATTTATATATTAATATTTTTTTTACCTTAATTGGGGAAAAAAAGAAGAAGAAAAAAAAAAAATATATATATATATATATATTAATGAGAAATGTATTCATATGTATATACAGTAGGTACGGAAAGTATTCAGGTCCCCTTAAATTTTAATTGTTTTATGCCAGCCATTTGTTAAAATCATTTAGGTAAATTTTCTCCCTCATTAATGTACACACAGCACCCCATATTGACAGAAAAACACCGAATTGTTGACATGTTTAGCAGATTTATTGAAAAAGAAAAACATCAATATCACATATAATATGGTCATAAGTATTCACACCTGTTGCTCAGTATTTAGTAGAAGCACCCTTTAGAAAAATCTTTCACACCTGTATTTGTGGATCCTCTCCAGTTCTGTCAGGTTGGAAGGTAAATGTTGGTGGACAGCCATTTTTAGGTCTCTCCAGAGATGCTCAATTGGGTTCCAGAGATGCTCAAATTAGATTTAAGGCCAAAAACTTCTATCTTGGTCTCATCAGACCAGAGAATCTTTCAATCTTGAAGTCCTTCAGGTGCTTTTTCATGTGTCTTGCGCTGAGGAGAGGCTTCCGTCGGGCCACTCTGCCATAAAGGCCCGACTGGTAGAGGACAGCAGTGATGGTTGACTTTCTACAACTTTCTCCCACATCCCGACTGCATCTCTGGAGCTCATCCACAGTGATCTTTGGGTTCTTCTTTACCTCTCTCACCAAGGCTCTTCTCCCCGGATAGCTCAGTTTGGCCAGATGGCCAGCTCTAGGAAAGGTTCTGGTCGTCTCAAACATCTTCCATTTAAGGATTATGGAGGCCACTGTGCTCTTAGGAACCTTAAGTGCAGCAGAATGTTTTGTAACCTTGGCCAGATCTGTGCCTTGCCACAATTCTGTCTCTGAACTCTTCAGGCAGTTCCTTTGACCTGTAAGCTGTAAGGTCTTATATAGACAGGTGTGTGGCTTTCCTAACCAAGTCCAATCAGTATAATCAAACACAGCTGGACTCAAATGAAGGCGTAGAACCATCTCAAAGATGATCAGAAGAAATGTCCAGAACCTGAGTTAAATATATGAGTGTCACAAGGGTCTGAATACTTAGGACCTTGTGATATTTCAGTTTTTCTTTTTTAATTAATCTGCAAAACGTCAACAATTCTGTGTTTTTCTGTCAATATGTGGTGCTTTGTGTACATTAATGAGGAAAACATTTTTAACCTGAAAGATTTTAGCAAATGGCTGCAATATAACAAAGAGAGAAAAATTTAAGGGGGTCTGAATACTTTCCGTACCTACTGTATACAGTATTATGAAGGGCCAAATTACTCAAATTATATAAATGTTGAAAATCATTAAATACATAATGAAATAATTAAATACATAAATAAATGCAGACATAAATTCAGAAATGTATGAATATTTATTTATTTATTTATTTGGAGAGAAGGGAAGTAAATGTTTATCGTGTTTACAATATTATACCTATAGGTTTTAATGACGTACAGAACGTAATGCCGCAAAAACATCCGATCTGCCTGTTTACACGACAGTCGCATTGACACAAATCTGATTTATATCTGATTTATTTCCACATATGAACATGGCCTGAAACCGATCTCAAAATATCCGAATGCATGCGTTTTTTTTTTCCTGTTTACACTGTCATGCAACAGATCCGATCTTTGTCACATATGAGCAAGAAAATCGGAATTGAGTCACATTTAACTGACAGTGTAAACGAGGCCTTAGTTAAACTGATTCAGTTAATCAAATACATAACTGAACATAACAGAAACTCTTTTCTAATATTTCAAGAGGCATTGCAAAACAAGTCTAATTGCACAGTTTAGGAAACTATATAAATCATTACAACATCGTCAGTGTTGCTCAATGTTATAATGCTTGCAAAATAATGACAAATATGGGGGGGGGTGTTGTTCTTTTAAATTGCTAGATACTTATATTTCCTTTCTCTTCAGCACACAATGGCAAGTGATCTTTCTTTCCCTGAAACAATATCTGTGTCTTCTGTATGTAGCTGCACCTTGTTATTCAGTTTTCTATATAGAGGCATCATTAGAATAATAGGCTCAACGTGTCTTTCTTCTTGTCTCTTCAGAAAGTGGAACATTTTGACATAACCAAATTTGTTCTATCCTGTCATGTTTTACAAGAGCCATTAAATGCAAAGTTTGCTGTGTGGTGATCAATAATACAGACAGTTATATTTGGAGCGGTCCCTCTGTAGGAATATTAGTGCTTTGGCTTGTTGCTAGGGAGCAACACGAATTGTGCAGGAACTATAGCAGACGAATGCCCACTGCTGTAAAATATCGGCAGGTGCCATAAATCATCAACAAACGGTTTCGACATCAGGGGATATCCTGGAAAAATGAGCTCTGGGTAATTTAAGCTCGGACAAGCTGGAATCAAATAAAGGGTAATATCATAGAATTACGGGTAGAGTTGTGCCGCCCACATCTATGTCACAAGTGAATCGCAATATATTGACTTTAATTATCGAGTGATTCCTGTGGCACGCAAACGGCAATCATGCAAACTCGCCAAAGAAAGCGTTTCAGTAATTCAGTGCAGGAACAGTGTGTTTTTCCAAGCGCCTACTCTTTCAATTCAATGTTTCCTCTCAGTTTGGTGAAAATGTCATACTGTGTCCATCATGGAGTCAATGAAAGGCTTGTTTGATGGGTAATGGCTGAATCCTGAATGTTTTAGGACAGCCAAGTCCTTGGAGAAGAGAAACAAGAACTGGTGGAGGGTGTTTTATGGACATTTGAATATGAGAAGATTTAGATAGTTGTGTGAAATTGTGCAGGTGATTGGTTATCTGGGGAATCTGTTAATATTATCTCATTGACGACCCCGTACCATGAGGAGAAAGACAAATAGCTTAAAAGGCTAAAGGTTAGATGTTTTCGGTGTCACACTGTCAAATTACATTTTACAGTTTTTTTGTTTATTTTTTTTCAAATTCTATTTTTCCATTTTAATTTCTAGATATTTGAATTTTTAATTAAAATGTAATAAATATATATATTTTTTTTATTTTTCCATTTTATTTTTAAGTTTTTTATCAGTATTAAACAGCAGTTTGTCAAAAACATATTTTTCCTTGTTTTTATTTCATTTTATTTTTACCCCATTAATTTATATTTTCATTAAATATTAATAATCAGAAACATCTCTAATTAATTGATTTTATAAAACAATCTTATACTATTATTTTTTTTAAATCTTTTTTTATTTTAATTTCTGGATATCTAAATATTTAGTTCTTATTTAACATATTTTTAAATTATTAATATATTTTATTTTCTAACAAATTCTAACAAATTTTATTTTCTACCTATTCTGCAAAAAAATTATTATATTTCTTGTTTTTATTTAATTTTTATTATATATAATATAATATATACATGCTTTCATTAAATTAAATGAATTGATTTATTAAAAAATATATACTATTATTTATTTACTTTTATAGATTAATTTTCTTTCAGAAATTATTTGTTGTGCATTTACAATTTTCTGGTACATATTCGTTTTAAAATAATGTTTTAATCAAAATTTGGTAGTAGTAGTAATAGTAATATCGTTACATTAAATAGTTTCTGTAACAGTGTCTTCCAAGTTAAGCATAATTTTTTTTTTGTAATTTTGATGGGTCGCTGTGAAGACCTTTAGGTTTCTGTCTGTATGATATTACGATTATCAATTCACTCACTTGAGACTAATCTATATTTCATTTTGATTTAAATGTACCTACCTATTTTTGAGGTTTCCACCCAAAGTTCTGCAGTCTATAAAACTGCAACGAACAACGTAATCAAAGACATTCCACAAACAAACAAAAAAAAGCACCTACTTAATATTCGTTTCTAATATTTAATTATATTTACATTTATTTAACAAACATCCCAAACACTAACAAAACATCGCTTATCTGTTAGTATGAGCATCATAGCAACACAGCAACATGCTTCAGCCAATCACATGAGTTTGAAATGTAGCTATGTGTTTAGCTGACCAATGGCAGATGAGTAAAATGTCTGGGTAAATGCAGTTCCATTTGTTGATGCTTTTACAGAAAGTCTTTCTATTGGCACAAAGACCTTTATATAAAAGCCTTGGTTTCAATGGCTCCTTATTGTCTGTTTCTAAACAGCAGCAATACGAGATGTTAAATACTAACCGACTGTTCAAATAATCATCAACACTTTTTCTGCAGCCCTTCTTTTGTCCTTTCCACCTCCAGATATTTCTGTACATTGTTATTCTGTATTTACAACATGGCGATCGATATTGTTCGGGTAGTGTATGTTGTAATCTGTTCAGGCTCTCACATCAGGCATATTGAAGTATCAGAACCAATTTAATGACCCAACAGGGGCGCAGAATCTCAGCAGCCCGCAACATTAATAGATGGATGTTATTTGACTCATTAGAGGTCGCGGCTGTGAATAATAATTAGGGAAAGACTGATTATGCTGAACGCAGCTCTAATAAGACATGCATTTAAAATTTCTCTACAGTATCTGCACACACACACACACACACACTCATCACTCCAACACACGAAGCGCACACAAACAGGAAATTGATTTGTGGGTTTATGACTGAAGTGCAATTTTGTTAACTATTATTGACGGGGAGTCTTGCATTAAAACAGTTGCCGTGGCGATGACACACATTTTCCTTTCATTATTGTGTTCTGTGGTGCAGAGAGCACTAATAATAACACACGCCAATAACTTTAGCATCAACTCACGCTTATTTTAATACAGTAACCAAGACAACTAACAAGCAGCTGCTGCCAGGATTCCAGGAATTGTTCTTTTTTTTTTACCTTCTGTCTCTGTCCTCACGCTCGAATTGATATTTTAACCTGCGTATTTTAAAGAGACAGGTAGCTATTACAGCGTGTTTGTTAAAGCTGAGTCATTGACAGGGAGAATACGTCGGGTAAGGGTTGTTTTGGAGGGTGGAGATGTACAGGAATGTATCTCTAGGCCTGTGTTTGACTTTCTGGGAACTCACCGGCCCATTTGGCAAAACCTTGAAGCTTATGTATAATGCATATTAACAGTGGTTGTTTTTATCGAGGCTTAGTCAGTGCACCTTGGTGTCTGTTGTTTTAGTATCGTTGAGGTTCTTTATTACTAGATTGATATTTTGCATTAGTTTTTATTTTTTGTATTTATCCCCTTACATTTTAATTTGAATTAGGTGTGGATTTTTTTTCTTTTTTTTTCTAAATTTTTTTGTTTTTGTTTTTTAAATATATTTCTATATAGTTTATCTAATTTTTGTTTCAGGTTTAGTTATATTAGTACAAGTTGAACTAAATTAAAATGAGGAAGTAGCTGAAATATTTAGTAATTTTTTTTATAATTATTTCTGTAAGTACTCTAAATAGACTTAAATTAGACTTAAATTTAAACTAAATTTAAACTAAATTCTAAATTCTGCCAGGACAATATCCATATATTTTATGTACATTTCCATTAACAAAATCCAATGCACTCCAAAGTTAAGAATATAGGTAAAAATAATATATAATATGAATATATATATAAAAATATATATATAATAATAATTAAATTATATATAAGTATAACATTTTAAAAGTTAAAATTTAAAGTTTAAAAATTAACAATTAATATTATATACATTATGCCCTATTTTTATGTTTTGTTTTTATGTTTTCGTTATGTTTATGTTTTTTTTCCACACTCTGGTCAAACATAAACATGAAGAAAACATAAAAACACAACATAAAAATATGACACAATGTAAATAATATTAATTGTTCACGAATAAATAATGTATTAAATTCAGTAATATATATATATATATATATATTACGGCTGTAACGATACACCAAACCCACGATTCGGTTTGTATCACGATTTTTTTTCGTGGGGGGTGGGAGAAAAAAACTATTTTTAAAACAATTTGTGCCCGGCTTGGTAATAGATAGATGTAGATGTTATCTGTGCGCAATTCAAGCACTCGTGCACGCATGAAATGTCAACTGAGCGTAATGCAAGCACTCGTGCGCATGAAATGTTATCTGTGCGCAATTCAAGCACTCGCGCGCGCATTAAATGTAATCTGTGCGCAATTCAAGCACTCGCGCGCGCATGAAATGTAATCTGCGCGCAATTCAAGCACTCGCGCGCGCATGAAATGTCAATTGTGCGCAATTCAAGCACTCGCGCGCAAAATGTCAACTGTGTGCAATGCAAGCACTCGTGCGCAGGAAATGTCAACTGTGTGCAATGCAAGCACTCGTGCGCAGGAAATGTCAACTGTGCGCATGAAATGATATCTGTGCGCAATTCAAGCACTCGCGCACATGAAATGTAATCTGCGCGCAATTCAAGGTAGTGACGGGGTGTGTCGCGATGCTCCCTTATCACACGGTGATAATAATTTCGGTTTCATATCGTGTATTGTTACAGCCCTAATATATATATATATATATATATATATATATATACAATTTTGTAATATTTTACTATTATTAATATAATATTATAGTTTTGGTAAATGCTTTGAATTACATAATTTTGTATTTTGTATTTTTATTTGAATAATGTAGTAATTTTGTTGGTTTCTTTTTAAATGTTCATGTTTTTATGTTTATCATTTTAGTTATTGCAGTACTTAAAAAAAAAAGAAATGTCTACTTGTCAGCTAGTTGCAATTTTAGATATCTCATTTGATTTCTGTTAATGTTTGTTTTACAGTAATAAAACATGTTGTCATGGTTTACTTTAGTCGACAACAATAACCCCAGTCTGCAGGAGCTGCTTGGCTGATGACAAACAATGTTTTACTGAGAGCTCAGGTTTCTTTGTATTATAATCAAAGGGGATTTTTCATGTTGTAATCTTGGGTTCTGGCATTATTTGTAATAATGTTGATTGGCAAATAAGCTCACGGAAGACCTGCTGACAAGTAATTTGGATAAATGGCCCCGTAAACTCCCATCACGAGCTCAGGCAAGTTCAAGAGTGAACTTTTAGCAAGATGTTTATCAGTAGTTTTTGTCATGTTACTTGTCATAATTGCTATGTAAAGAACACAGCTTTTATTTTTTAGATTGAAAGTATGTACCTTGGGCTGTAATTAGTGGTCTTTTTCCGGTTCTCTATCAATCTGTCTCATTGAGCTTTTTGTTCTGTCTTGTATCTTGACATTCTGTCCTTTTTTTAAATAATAATGAAAAAGTCAAGTGTCCGACTTTCATTCGTTCTCATCAAAACAAAGGTTCTGGTGAGAAAATGGCTTCATTCAGTTTGATTGATGTCACAGATTCTCAAACCAAGTTTTATAGAACAAAAATATCATGAATTATTAAAACTCAGTGGCGCTTGCCGCATACGCCCGTGTTTTATGTTTAATTGGTCCTCTTTGGCAGCGGCGAGCGGTGGAGAGGTGTTATGTAAATATATTCCCACAGAGGCCTATTTGACATTTGTGGAGCACTTGAGCAGTATACGAGGAGCACACTGACATAGGGAAAACGTCCATTACTTCTGATCTGATGAGACATGTTAGGATTACTCAAGCAGCAATTTCTGTCTGTTGATTTTGACCAATCGTTTCCCTTCTTCCTCATCACAAAGGCTTCTTGTCAAAGTGTGTTACTGGAAAATTGCATAATGCAATTTTCAGTGCTCTCTAATCATGGTGTCGTCCTAGCCAATTAAATTGCTAAACGTAAGAAATCCTCTCTTTAGAAAAGGTTAGATGTTATTAACAGCGTGGCTGTAGAGCTGGTTCCTGACCTCTTCTGCAGCCCAAAGCCAAATCTAATCAAGAAAATGTACACTGGATCCCTGCGTGATTAGCGTGGCGCAGTGCGGCCCGTAAAAGACGGATATTTTCAGAGCAACCTCAGTAGTGCTAATTGCAAGTAAAAGACTTAAATTGGTCTTGAAACTGTTAACAAATTAAGTCCAATTGTTTTTGTTTTTTTTCTCAGCAGATCGTTAATGAAAAGAGACGCTTAACCTTCGAGGACATGTTATTCATGCAGCTCTCGATGTCAAACTAAATAAAAAGAGGCGAAAATCATGAATGTCTAAATATACATTAAAGCTTTAATTTGTGCAGTTCTGTCGGTTTAAAGACTACACAAAATAAATGATATTTAAAAGATGACAAACATTATGTATAAAAACGAGTGCTGTCAAACGATTAATTGCGATTAATCACATCCACAATAAAAGTCTTTTGTTTACATACTGTGTATATTTATAATGTAAACACATGCATACATATATATATATATATATATATATATATAAAATAGGGGTGGGCATAGATACATTTTTTTAATCTAGATTTAAATGGCTCATTTGAGATCTGTCAAAGGCGTTCAGAATTTGTTTGCTACCTTTTTGAGATATCTGTGTGTCAGTACTGCCATCTTATTATTTATCAACACAATGGCCCAGTTTCACAAACATGGCTTAG
>JAUMHQ010000069.1:4019585-4033722 GCA_032361165.1 Enteromius paludinosus
TTGTGTTCTGCTGAGGAAACAAAGTCACCTACATCTTGGATGCTCTGGGGGTAAGCAAATAAACATCAAATTTTCATCTTTGGGTGAACTGTCCCTTTAACATGATTAGCTTTTATCTGCACCAATCTTTAATAACCGCTACTAAAGCTGCATTACTTTGTGACAGATTCACAAAACAATCTGTTGATCAGAGATTCTGTCTAAACAGCATGATTATTGCTGGGATTCTGCAGAGCTGTAGGTGCTACACACAGCCAGAAACAGCACAGGGTTGGACTGACTTTACCATATCGTACTCACTAGTATTTCTGCTGTTCAGGAACAAAGGCATCTATCCTACTTCCTCCTTATAACACTAATCCCAAATAAGTGTTTGTAAGTGTGGGAGGTCATATTTACGTATCGAGCTGACTGCAGGAAGTTCAGAGTTTCAGAGCAAGTCATTGTTGTATCTCGGTTTCAATTGATGCTCCTTTTGGACTAGGGTGGATGTGTTTTGAGGTCTAAAAGTTACTTTATGTTGTTGTAGTCTAATGAACTCTTTTATCTCAACGGATCAAGACTCATTCCTTGGGATATGACCCTTTTATTTGAAAGACGCTGCCAAATACTCTCTTTACAAAAAAAGGGAGAAGAGAAGCCTGAGAGAAAGAAAGAGGGAAATACTTTTATCTTGATGTAAGGGCTTTGGAGAGGGTGAAAGACTGGAGGATGCAGGGAATGTTTAGACGGACGTAGTTAATGCGACAGTGGGGGGGCCAGGGGGGTTGTACTGGTGAATTATTGAAGAGAGTTTGTAGGTTGATGCCATGTAATGGCCACACCATTATTCCTCTCTCTCGATTCATTTCCTGCCTCTCATGAGGTTATTTTTAGGAGGTCAGTGTTATTATGTGAGCGTATACTTATGATTTTACTGCATAATAGCTGCATTATGGAAGGAGTTACACATATTTTCTCTGGCGCTTCAGAGAAGCAGCTAATATTCTCAAGTTGTTCTCATCATTGTGACATGTGCTGTGTGGCAAGTGATCTCATCCCTTTGTTCCTCGCAGGGGTTTATTGCTCCTCTGCACAGCATTGGGATTAGTGATGAGAATCGGCAGGAATTTAATTATTTGCTTCTGATTCCACTTAATGATTCTGCCTTCATAATGATTTCATTAACAGTTTTTTTTAAGAAAGGACAGAATAATTGATCTTACAATAACTGTATCATACAATTAAATATTGTGTTTTCTTTTGGCCTTTTCAGAGTTTTTTCTTCTTCTTTTTTTTGGCTAGTAAAAAATTAAATAAATGATTTTATATCACATTTCAGAAAAACAAATCAATTTTGGAAAACAAAGAATTTTGGAATTTCTCTTAAGAATCCAAAGTTTACATATTGTAATTGGG
The DNA here is from genome assembly GCA_032361165.1 of Enteromius paludinosus. NCBI lineage: Eukaryota > Metazoa > Chordata > Actinopteri > Cypriniformes > Cyprinidae > Enteromius > Enteromius paludinosus. The sequence goes on from JAUMHQ010000069.1 coordinate 4,020,984, forward strand.
AGTTTATATTTAACAATTGTGACATTTTTTTTTAATCAAAAGTGTTTATCTTGCAATAGTTTTTTTATATGCTATTAAATAAAAAATAAAAATTTATGCTATTAAATATAAAAATAAAAAAGGGAATTGCAACCTTTTATCTCGTAATTTTGAGTTTTTCCTCAGAGGTGTAAATTTATGAAATGCAATTATTTAGTAAAAAGATGTAAACTAAACATTCTGAGGAAAAGTCACAATTGCTAGATATAAATTCTGAAATATGTATCCTTGGAATTGCAAGAAAGAAGAAAGAATTTGTGTTTATATCTCATAATAAAATTAATAAAATAACACACACACACACACATATATATATATATATATAATTTATTATTTATTTAATCCTTATCTTTATATGTCTATATTTTATATATTTATAGAAATGTCAAATAAAATATTGAAAAAAAAAATTTGTAACTTGACAGCTTTCCAAAAATGCTCAGGACATTTTTTAATTAATATGTTTGATTTTTTGGTTTTGTGGCAACAGGTTAATAAGAACATAAGAATAATAAGCAGTTCTCAATTCCCACTCGAGACAGAATCTCTCATCTGTTTAAGCATATGCAAAAAGAATGATTAAGAACAACCCACTTCTGTGTTAGCCTGAATGGATTTGATGGGCAGACAGAGTGGATGCTGGGTAATCCAGCAGGGGCTGAGCTATGTGACGGGAATGCTGTGTGTATGATTACAGCGTGATTGATGCCCACTGCTGGGGGATTATTAATGATGGCATGTTGTTCAGCGAGAAGATAGACCCATTTATATTTCTCATCAAGACGCGACTCAGTTTCAACTATTTAATGGTAATAATTTGCTCTTAAATAAAACAGATTACATGCCATGACGCGTTTTCCTCCTTTATCGCGGTTTTGAATTGCAGAGGGGCGTTCGGGTAAAGTGCGTTCCGGTTTCGTCTACTCCTTCATTTAGATGGTATGTTTACCACATACACTGCAATAAAAATGGGTCATTTATTTTCCTTCCCTGCAGATCTCAGCAGTGCTATCGATGCGGCCCGCCGCGGCACTAGGAGAAATCTTAAACAGGCCGACAGAAATGTGAGAGCTCTTAATAAAACATTTGAAGTATTTTATAAGGATTGTGGAGTAGTGTTGGGGGAATTATGAAGGGGTGAATATAATGTTGCAGTCAATGGTAAGAGTGTATTCCTGAACAGTGGGTCATGACCCAAAAACGAGGAGCAGGTTTTTTTCCGAAAGAGTCACAGACAGCAGGGAAAATAGAAATGAAAATAGCTTTGCAAAAATTAGCAAACCATCAAAATGTGGCTGACTTTAAGTTGGGTCAGTGACTATTTTATTTTATTACCATTATAATTTTTTTTCATAATTTAACTTTATTTTGCTTTATGTTATTATATTTTATTTTTGTACTATATTATGCTGTTATAATATTGTATTATTTTTACTGTCCTGATGTTATAATGAATAAAAAGTACTGGGGGGCTTAAGTAGTTTGGCATAAAATATAAATAAAAATGTTAAATTAAATTAAATTAAATTAAATTAATAACTAAATAAATAAAATGTAAATAAAATTTTTGAAAAATATTGTATATTTAATTATATTTTAAAATAAATAATTCTTGATATTTGGAGAGAAACAAATATTTTAAAGCTTTAGAAAATAATATTTAAAAAATTGGAAAATGAAGTAAACATTTATGCTACTTTTTGCTTAAACCACTCGACATTTTTACAGTCATTCATCTGAAACATTTCATGAAAATGGTAAAACGTTTGTACAAAATGGCATTTGTTTAAAATTCTATTGGCAGGTTTGTCTTTGGCCCATTTAGCATATTGTTGGGCCTATGCAGTTTAAGGCAAGATTAATACATTTAAATGCTTCCTGTCCAATTTTAGATCTAGATCCTCGAGCAGATGAGCTCTGGGAGTAGTTCTGGGAGGGAACGGGTGATGGCTTTTGGTTAGTACATGTGGCTTTTGGAAGCTTTGAATAATTGGATGCTGGGAAAGGATTCATCATTGTATGACTTTTTTGGTATATTGAGAAACATCAGGCACTCCCTTTTTCTCACCCATAAGGAAGAAAAAACATGGAACTGCAGGCAGAATTACCTATTACCCAGTTCATGTTGCAATCAGAGCATGTCCTCAGGCATACTACTTAAGTAAACAAAGCTGCCTCCAAATTCAGCATTTAAAGACTTTCCAGCGAATTCACTGCACTTCTCTTTTCTATTTATGGCCGCCGTTTCTTGTTTAACAAGATAGGATATAAGCTGCTCAGAACATTACAACTGAATATTTGGGGGGTTTGTTTACTTGACAGCACGCATTTTGCGCTCACCAAAACATAAACCTTCGCTACGATGAGAACATATCCCACATTCCTTTGAAGAAGCTCATTCTCTCATATTTCCCTGCTCTAGATTTAATGCTAGTTATTAATACTGTCCAGATGTAGTGTGAGGACGGACCAGGCAGGCGAAGATTTTTATGCTGTGATAAAGTTTATGCAGTAAAAGATGTTTATGATGACTGATTTACATACTTACAATATTTGGTTATAGTATCAGTAAAAACTTTTAAAATATCTTTTATTAGTCCTCACACATTGCTACATGCATACATTTAAATTTAATACAATTGTAAATGATTATTTATCTGGCTTTCCATGTAAGCATTATAAAGCATGTTAGTACATGAATATAGTACTCAATGCATGTTATTTTAGACCAAAATACAGCAAATACTGTTCTACATTTGTACTTTTATTATTTATTTATTTTTTTTTAAAATTCACCTTTTGTGTTCCACTGAAGGAGGACAGTCAAAAGGCTTGCATTTTATTATTGTGTGAACAATTTTAAAACCACACAGCGCTTTCTCAGTCTTTTTCTCCTAAGAAATTGTGCAACGCTTGTTTGATATGTATGAGATCATACTGTAAATTCTGAAATGTTCTTTTTCTTCTGTTCTATTTGATTGCATTTTTTTCACTTGTTTCAAAATCTGGGTTGGATTACTAAAGGTCATGCATTTTTAAAAGCCCATATGCCTCATCCATGTGTCTTATTAAGAATTCAAGGAGAAACCGAAGGGCTGATTCCTCGCCCCCCCCCTCCCTCCCCTTTTTTTAATTCATAGTCAGACTTTGCACATACTTTTTTAATATATACTGTTCTGATTCTTACTCCACTGGCAATAAACGACCTCTTAAAATCACTAAATGTTTTACCTTTAAGTGGAATTTACATAATTGTGTGGTGAGGTATGATATTCCTCTCATTTCATAATGAATAACATACACGCTGTCCAGATGCAGCGCACAGCCTTGAGAAATCTCATACATTGGATAAGTGCTGGCTGTGGGAGGGGGCACACATAATTTGCGGTTTACGCCGCTGTGACTGCAGGGTCACTATTTATCAGTTCAAATTAATTCTACAACGGCGTGCTTAGATTTCCCACGTGCCAGACCGAAGGATATTCGGTTGTTACTCCAGGAAGCCCCGGTTGCCAATGGAGATGTTTTATGAAGTTAACGGCTTCATGTTGGATGTTTTTGGGACATTCCACCCCCTGCTGCAATGAGCATTAGACCAGAAACATACTCCACACTACTGCACTGATGCATTTACAAATGCATGACCGATGCAACACAAGGCTAGGATACTGTTGTACACACAGGAATCACAATTTATTCCACCAAACATTCTAACCTTGAATATTTAAGATATACACTATGATCTATAGTTTGTTTTATTAAACCAGCATGCATAAAAATGATTAAAAAAAACGTAAATAAGAAATATTAAATATCAATTATCAAGCTGTTGATTATTACACACATATATATATATATATATATATAATGTTTATTTATTAGTGCTGTCAAATGATTTATCGCAATTTTTTTGTTTTGTTTACATAATATATACTGTGTATATTTATCATGTATTTATAAAATACACACTCATACAGTATGTATTTTGAAAAAATTTACATATATATATATATATTTACATGAATTATATCATATATAAATATATGTAATACATTTAAAACGTAGCATATTTTTTGAAAATATATACATGCATGCATGTGTATTTATATATGCATAATAAATACTCAGTACAAACAAACATATTATGTAAACAAAAATTTTTTTTGGATGCGATTAATTGCAATTAATTATTTGACAGCACTAATAAATATATATATGTAAAACTTAATTTGAATTATACTAATATTTTACAACATTACTGTGTTTTAACTGTATTTATGATTACATTAAGCGTCAACAATTGTTTTCTAACGACCATAAATATTTAACCGCTATTGTTTACACATCATATGCTATTAATTAATGTAGTATCAATATAGGAAGTGCTATATAATCATTTAAAAATAATTTGAATAAAATAAATAAAAAAAATAACATTTAACATATTTTTTCTGATGCGTTAACTCTTGAATTGGCTCTGCTATCTGAATACAGGAGAGAGCTAAATTAAAGGTGAATGATTAGAATGAGGGTATAATGCAATTCCAAGAAAATGGTTAAAAAAAAGAATAGTGCTGCATTAATTGCATCAGTTTCTTGGTGTGTTAAGCAGCCCACACTAATCGCAGAAATTAAAGCAAGAAAAAAGGTTTTAACAGGGATCAGAGTTGGCTGAAGTCTCTCAGGAGTCTACGTCATGTTTGGGCCACCGTGCCAGCACACTTTGACTTTTTTTTTTTTTTTTATGAAAGGCTTTTGAAACTAGAACCTCAATTCCTACATTGCCCTGGGTTTGAGCTCAGCTGCTGCACTGTATTCTTTTATGAATCATAAAATGTGTCTGGACAGCATCCCTGAGCAATGAGAACTTCTCAAAGAGGAAAAGAGAGAGAGAGAGAGAGGGGTGCATAGTCTCCCGCATCATTTTCCAGAAAGTGTTTTGTAACGCATCACATCAAATTAAAACCAAATTGCCATTATTTCCACCTAATGTTCCCACGGGGCGTTGGAGGTTTTTCGTTCTGACAGCTGAGAGCACAACAGACTACTTTATTTAAGTGCTGAGCGCCTACACCTCGCCACCATATTCTCATATGCCACTAGGTCTGCACAATATATCAAAATTAAAATCAATATCGCAATATGGCTTGGTACAGTTGCAATTTAATTAAAAACATATATGCTTTCCCAGCGTGGCATTTACACGTGTGTAGTTCATGAAAACAGCTTGGTTCATTTGCTGTGAATTGAGCCGCTTGGAGACACTGGTGTAATTACTTCATGCATGTAAATGAAAATAGAGATTCAAGAGAATATTATATTATAATAGCAATATTATATTAACATGTATGTTAATATTATATTGTATTTTTACAATATTTTACAGTGTTACAGTATGTTTCATATCTTAATATTATATTTAATATAATAATAATAATAATATATATTTTCTCAATATTTCACAATAAACACAATATTATAATCAATAACCACAATAAAACCCAATTGAATGTGCAGGTTTATTACTACATATATCTTATTATGTTTAATATTTTCCCATAATATTACAGTAATTTCAGTATCTTGATCAATAGTCTCAATAAAGTCATAATGGACTGGCAGTATTATTACAAAATGTTCCTTATTTTAATAATTTTGTAATATCACATTAATCTCCATTTTATAATTACTAATCACAATAAACCATGACAGTTATTATTTTGTTGTGATATTGAATTGGCAGTGTTATGTTAATATATTTCTTATTTAATTTTATTTTCAAACTCAATATTATTGTTAACAATCACAATAAATAGTAATAATAAAATCATGACAATCAATAGTTTATTGTCAGTGTAAATTGGTACTATATTACTTATTCATTTTTTTTTCTTCATAATATCACTATTATCATAATATACTATTATTTCTATAACATAACAGTAATCGCAATATTATGATTAATAATCACAAAAATGTAATGAACATTTTTATTCTTTTATGGTTATAATGGATTGCCAGAATTATTACAATACATTTCTTATTTCAGTTGATATTTTCTTAATATCCCAATGATCTCAATATTCTTATTATTACTATTTACAATAACAGACTGACAGTTGTTATTATTTTTTAGTCATATTGGTCAAAAATGGCCCTACGAAAACTCAACCCAAGTATTTTGCCATCCAAAAAAATAATCAATGTTTATTATGTTTCTTTTTATTTTCTATGGAGATGTACTCCTCAACAAAATCACCTCACACCCACTCACTCCAGAATGATTCATTCTTTCTAAATATGACAATTCAAGTCATCTGGTGAAAATTCCTGTAAAAACTAAATATCCCAATGCAATTTTTCCCCCAGTATCGTGCAGTCCCACCCATCCCACAATCCTTCCCTTGTGACATTAAGGCCACAGTTAAAATAAAATGGTGTCATCAACGTAACCCAACAATAATCTGTCATAGACCCATCAGGACATCACATAGCCCCCTAAAGGTCAGCGGGATAAATTGATTCCCTTTCTTTATGGACACTTTGTGTCACAAAGTATTTTTTTCCCATAAACCCTAGAAGACAATCCAGGTTTTGGTTGCAGGATTGTCAGGATTGACATTTGAGGTTGCGTTGATATTTTTAGCATCCTCCGCTGTGATTTAGACTAATTGCTCCGCTGACTCCCTTTAGTTTTAAAGCTCATTCTCTGCAATAAATCCTCAGGAGAAGCGGTGACGTTTCTCGCTCAAATGAATCAACTCTCTCTCTTTTTTTTTTTTCCCTTCTTTCTGCGTTCTGGAAAAGAAGTCTGCATGTCAACACTTGAATAGCTCGTGGAGTGTTGTAAAGTAACCGGAGAAACACAGCCATGACGTGCATTGATTCGGAATGCTGTGCTGAGAAAGTAAATATTGAGCTTGATTTTAGTTGCATGTACCCCCGTGAGACTACTTACAGGCAAGTTTAATAATTCATGCCAAAAAAATGGAGCTCACCCTTTTGGGGGCCAAGAACGATTTTTACTCTCATTCTTGCAAGAAATCTGCTTTTGAGACAGGTGAAGTGTCACTCGAAGCCAGATTGGGGTTTAATTTGGCGTTTTTCACATTGTGGCCTGGTTTTCCCAGCAACGTTTAGATGCAGCTCTTTGCGCATCCTATGATTTATTGCCATGCTGACATCCTCGCTGCATTTCCCCTATAAACATTTAATGAGAGCGAATACGTGGACGTGAAAGAAATGCGCATGAAGTCTGTCTGATAGTAGCTTTTAAGTAAACTATGTACAAGAGCATCAGGACAACATTACTTCCTTGTTTGTGTCTCTTGCCGGTCAGAAATGTTTCTAGTTATTATTTGAGAGGCATGTAACGGATGCAATTTGTAATTCGATAACATGAGGCTTTTCAAGGCCCCCTGACTACGCTTTATCTCATCTATCTCGAGTAAATAGTTTTCAGTGGAATGAGTGTACTTTTTTTTTTTCCCTTCTTGTTGCATTTTTGCAGTGAGTAATGTCTGTCCTTATAATTTCTAGCTTGGCAATTAAAGGCCAACGCTGTTAAATCCAGCACGGATGAAAGCAACTGCAAATGCTGTTTCTCCGATATGGGCATTTGTGAATGTTAAGACATGTTTAAAGAGGGGTTTTTTTTCTGTTTATAGCCTCTTTATGGAATTGCAAAATGGAACGCATGCTCTGTTTTCCCACAGCATTGCCATGTGAACAATTGGAGATTGTCAAATAGATTTCTGCTGCACACTTTAACGGTAAATTACAGTGAAAGCTCTTTGTTTGTCCACTTTCATTTTCTGTAAAATACATTATGAACGCTCGAATGTTTGGATCTTTTTTTTATTGCTGGTTATGTAATGCTCCTAAATGCCACACAGAGCTTTCTATTTGGAGCGCTTGAGCTTTTTACATCAAATTAATCCATAAAAGGCTTTTCCTCCTGTCTAAACAATGACCAATAAACACGGCAACCACGGCTAAGCAGCTCAGAGAGGAACTTCAATAACATGCTCATTACTCAGATGGGTATTTATAGTCACATACTGCTTAATCTCTGTTCTCTTTCAGCCAGTGGACTCGATTTCTTGCCTGAATGTTATTATCACAGGAAGTAGGGCGCTAACTGTTCTTCACATATTAAAGTTTAATCAGATCCTAGTTTTTAGCGTAGCCGTTAGCAATTGACATATCATAGATTCAGACTTGTCTTTTGCCATCTGTGCTTTTTTTGTCATTTGCAACAGGACTGATCCTTTCACACGTCAGGCTTAATGAGCAGCGTAAGTTTTGTGGAGTGTGAATGGGACTAACGTATGGAAGACACACAGGGTGACTGTTTTGAAGAAGGATGGGACAGTGAGGTGATATTAGAGGCGTGGGTTTATAATGGCCCCTCTGGCTGTAATGTGCTGTAGTGAACAGTGGGGAGCTTGCAACAAGCCGCTTGAAATCCAACGAGCCTAATGGTTCACCCGAAACGTTCAAAACGTGGATTAAGAAATGCTGCTTAGTCTTTATAAATTTTGGGGGGGCAAAATTGAGCAAAAGGACAACATTGTGTCTAAAATAACACAATATTAAAGGTCATATCATCAATATGCTGTATGAAATGTCAGATGGCCCACGTAGGTCTGGGGCAGGGAAGTGCATTAAATAGGCTAATCATTTTAAAGCAACATTTTTCACCGAAATTCATTAATTTAATTTATGCATTAAATCTCAGTCCTAATACATATATTATGACTTTTTAAAAAAAAAAATATCCAGTAGTATATGCAATAAAGTTGTCTCGTACTGTATATTACATTTATTGCTTACATTGTGGGTCAGGAGGACTATTGTGCTGCATTACAGTGACTTATAACCAGCTCCTGCAAACATACAGCATGTGATTGATTGTGTCTCTGAGAACCTGACATGAAGTTTTGGAGGACTCTGGGTTTTCCTTTATGACCTCGTGTGGACAAATGGAGCGGATTGATATCGCTGAGTGATTGATGATGCGCGAGCACTCAGAGCACGATCTGACTGGCTGAGGAGGATCACATGTCGTCCGTCTGCTCCTTGTTTAGCTGACCTGAGCTGATTTGCGTCAGATACAGTATATTTGACTGACGTGGCATTCGGAGGTCCGCAGATGCATTCTGAAAAGCATAAAAGCTTTAGTTTTTAAATCTACTGCCTACTGCTCGATAGCCGTGCATGAATAATACCCTGCTTGCTTATGCGTAGACAAATACACATTTAATTGCGTTACGTCTGCAACTTCGTGTCCTGCACGGCCCCGGCCGTGCTGAAAGTGAATCCCCCGCTGTGAGCAGTTCCAGGTAAAGAGCCAGATTCCCTGCAGGTGTTCTCTGAGCACGGATCCATCCATATTCATTTCTGCTGCATGCAGAGGACGTCTCTGTTTCCACACTTTTTCTCTTTCATTTGACTTTTTCAATTCATTAGATGTAAGAGCTCCAAACATCAGTGAGATCTCAGATGAGAGGGTACCCATCAATTCATATCTCTGTGAGGGGCGCGTTTGGCCACATCATAACTATTTTGAGCAATGCGTGATCTTTTTTCCTACTTGGCTATTAATAAACTGTCGTATATGGGCAGATGTAACAGTAACTTCATACACAAATATTGAATTAAGAATTTGACTTTAATCAATTCAGTCATTGTCTATCATAACAAGCTACTGTAAAACATATTGTGCTGCTTTGTGGGATAATAGAGTTAACAGTTGTTTGTGTTTGCACTGTTGTCACCATTACTGTGATTAGTGTTACAATGCTTTGGGAACTTGGATCTTATTTTCTTTTAATTAATTTTCTAACAGCCACAATGGTTTGCACTGTGTTACATGGAAAATAATAAGCTGGGCTTTAGATATTGCAGTAATAATAATACTTCATAAACAATTAAGTGGGTTACGATAACATTGTTGTGAGCTCGCTGAATAATAACTGATCAGCCAGTCATGCACACAGATCAACGCTCGGCTTTATTGCAAAATAACTAACTAAAAAATAACAGAAAAGTATTCAATTATTCAAATTAGCCTATCAGTATTGACATTTTGTTGAAGTTCTGTATAAATATTTAGGATTGTGCATTTGGCTTTGGATAAAAGTGTCTGCTAAATGACTAAAAAGGAAATGTAAAAGAAATTTATTATAAAAATAGTAGCAATCAAATGCATAATATTTCAATTTTTTATATTTATCTTTAATCATATTTTAATGTTTCTGTGTGTATCTGTTGATAATTTTATGAAATCAAATAAAATGCTTTTTGAAATAGTTGAATGCTCAAGTATATTAAAACATGCCACTTGTGCACACAGAGACATGCACCATCAGATTTAATATCTATGCCGATGCAAACATCTATTTAGTCTTTTTACAGCTCAATATTCATAGCCATAAGTTCATATCGCAAATTAAGTGTGCAATTTGGTATGTTAATCCAAAATAGGCATTATACAGTAAATTCCATTTTAGGACTGGATTCCACCAGAGTGGCAAACGGTCACAGTTATCTTAATTCAAATTTAACATACTTTTGTAAAAAATGACATGATAATTTGACAGCTAGTAGGCGGAAATTCAACCTGAAATTCTTTGCAGTGCAACAGATCTTTGAGTCTCCCTGAGGTGATTTGGTTTGAAATCCATGCGGCAGCAATAGAAGCAAATAAACAATGTTGCACATAGGCAATGCAACCTTTAGTCACAGCTGTACGCACCTCAGCTACGGCTCTAGAGTCATGCGAGGAAACAATAACCTAGCCATGAGGTGTCTCAGCTGCTTTTAAACTTTGAAGCGAAGATATGCTTGTCAGAGCTCTTCGTCTCTGCCCCCCCCAGGGCTTCAGGGCACAAACGCGCTTTGCTTTGCATACTATGCTGACATATCAATGACTCAGGGGACAAATTTGCCCCGCGTTGTATTTCACTGTAATTAACTGTCATTACGCTGAGTGGTTCTGGCTACTTGGGAAATTAAAAAAAGGGGGTTTTGTTACGAATAAACAAGATAATAACCGCTGTGTTTGTTCTAAAAGCAGTTTCTGTTTATTTGATCATATACGGTGAGTATTAGATACAGAAAGCAGTGTTAACATTGTCAGAGCAAAAGGCTTGGGCCCCGGTTGGGTTTGCATAGCGCAGTAGCATTCATGCAGAAATAATGGAGTAACATTGTGAAGAGCTTCTTTAATAGCCCTCCGCTATGCTTAAACAATTAGTTAGCGCATTGCGCCTCCCCTGCCATTTGGAGAACAGAATCGCTAGGCAAATCATACATCATTCCAAGGATGTAAACGTGAAGGGTGAACATGCTGTTTTAACAAGGTCATTGGGAAGCATGTGAGGAATAACTACAGCACAAAAAGCTCTTGTGGAAGGAAAAAAAAACTGTGGCCTAAATTGGATGGTGTTGATGTGAGAGGCCGGTTTGTGTTTGATCTGCATCCTTTCCTCATTTTTCTCTGGCCGACTTGCATATTCTAAATCTGATTATAGATTTTTTTTTCTTCTAAATGTGGGTGCTTATTAATGCTTATTAGAACGAGTGTTTTAATAATATCATAATTAATGTGTTTGTTTGGCATGTTTTTGTAGGCCAGCCACGAAGTCAGCTTTATCGTGGTTACCTTCAATTCGATTTTCCCAGAATTATTGCAGAAAATGTGTTCTTTAACTAACAAAAGTTTTGATTCGTATGCATTTTTGATTGTGGCGATCTTCACAAATGAACACGGTGCTTATGACTTTAAAGCCTGAAAAATATTTTCCCTGAACGCTTAAATGAAAATGATTTTAAAACATTCTGATTTCCACCTAAAGTTGCACTCATGTGCAAAATTGGAATAACGCCTAAAACAAGTGCGTGTAAGCACCATTCCCATCCAACGAGTCAAAGATAACAAAATCATACAGAAATACTTTGATGCCAGACAATGCTTGGGCATTTTGGAGTTATGCTGAAAGGAGATTGGTCCCACCAGATATTTATCTTTTGTCGTGCCATACCGCAAAGTTGCACTTTTGTGGCACTTTTCCACTGCGTGGTACGACTCGTTACGGTACGGCACGGCTCAGTTCGGCTCGGTTTGCGTTTCCGTGCAGTTTAGTACAGCTTTAGAGCTGGCGGGATTATTCACGTGTCTTATTGTTGCGCCGCCTCTACTGCCGTGACATCATCGTAAACGCGCCACAAAGAAACTTACAACAATGGAGAATTTTTCATTTCGCTTTGCCCCATCAAGCTCTCGCTGGATCTGCTCCTCGGATATCAACGAGAGGAGCGTCTGTACTTCCTCAACAGACCACGAAACAGCCATTTTTGGTTAATCATACATGCAAACTTGTCGCTTTTCGGCGACAATCGCCGTTTTCATTGTCAATTGGGTCATTCTCGTGAATCGTGTAGGACTGGGGAGTTTTTATTTTAGGGGGGGGGGTTGATCTGGGCCGATCGGAATCTCAACTGAGCTCGCGCCTGTCAAGAGAGGGATGTGTATGGCGGCAAATCTATGTCATAAATAAGCGAGCGCACCGCTGCTGCTTTTTTCGCTTTAACCCTTTTTCTCACAAGCACCAAAATGCTTAAAGGTGCCATAGAATGGAAAACTGAATTTACCTCGGCATGGTTGAATAATAACAGTTCAGTACATGGACATAAC
>JAUMHQ010000069.1:4086885-4099587 GCA_032361165.1 Enteromius paludinosus
TATATATATACATATATTTCCCCATTGCCCAGACAGAGCATTAAAAATATGCGGCTAAAGTGTGTCACGAAAATATTTTTTTAGACTTCTGATATGACTCAGAGTAACGCAGTGATATAAGAAACCACAGCCTAAATAAACATCAAGATCAAATGCATCTGCTGTTTTAATAAGATCACCTCAGTGACCAAACAGACCAAACAAGTCAGCTGTGACGTTATTTCTGCTACATACGAAATGCACATTCGCCATAAAGCTTTGGAGAAAACGTCTAATTTCCGATAATATCTTAAACAGCCACCAGGTGTCATCCTACGGACACAGATCCTGTGAGCAACTTCAGAACATCTTCTAAGAGGCCGAGCATTGTGTCCACAAGCATTTTGACTGTCCACCTACATTTCCCTGTTGGAAGACCCATTCTGATAATATATTTGCATTATTCGTCTATAATGAGGCTGAGGCTTATTTTTTGCCTGTGCTAATGCGAGGGCAGTCTTCATGCTAGCACATTATGAATTATTTCTGGTCTAATGATCACTGTGGTGGTTCATGATTCATTTTACCGTGTAAAAGCATCCTAAAAACCTCACGAAATGGCTGGAAAAAGTGTAAAAAATAAAAAATAAAATAAATTCGCTACATGTCAGCCTAAAAAAGGTTATTGTGGAAAGGAGTTTGGTGTAGTTACTTTTTTTAAAGCACTTAGAAATATTGAAGTCAGTATTATTTTTTAGTTTGTTTTCCCTACATGAGAAAACCAAGGGCTAATTCCAAACGTAAATCCCTGCTGAAAAAAGATCTTTAAGTAAGACGTTAGCATATATTAGCCTCGAAGCTAACAGTCTTAAATTAAACCCTGTAGTGTAAACTAGAGTGACCCACTCTCAATATTTTCCAACATAGCCTTCTGTTCTTATACTATGAGTCATTTCCTCTTTCATTACAATTTTAATTCTTAAAACCAAAGGTGAGGTAATAGGAATTTCAAACAGAGTAATTCATTCACACAGAGCAAGTCAACTTTTCCTCATCTTCCCTTCACAAAAGCAGGAACACACATGTCCTGTCCATATTGTCTGTCCCTGAGTGTGGGACTAGTGTCTTTTCACACAGCTGCACTCAACGGGTGCAGTTAAAAATCTCCATAACATTAATGATTAAGAAAAGGAATGAGCAACGTGTATAAATTGTTCTGTGAGTTTTCCATGTTTTCACATGTTATCTGGGTGTTATACGGGTATAATTTGAAAAGACTTTTATCCATTCGCATAGGGTATGCTTCATTTTTGTCACTTCCCATCCATATTTATGTTATTTAAACATAAAACACCACTGAGATGTCTGTCGCTTTAAAAAAAATTCATATTAAATAGGTACATGATCTTGACAGCAGTTAAGCTAAAAGGGAACTCACACTACAGGCCTGAATAAAATACACTAAGGGTTCATGTTCTCTTTTTCTTTTATTTCAGTAACAATGGAACATGTCCTGTGTGCATCAACAGAGAAAATTCACCATTTTGATATGTGACGTGTCTATCCAATATTTTTAGTGACTATATGTGTGATAATATATCTCAAATGCATGAGTACTTCCTACTGATGACTGTTCTCTATGGTTGGTCATTTAGAAATACAACATTTGTCCACAGGGTGTCTCTAAAGATCAATCTTAAGCGATTAAACCGGAGCTGCACAGCGTCTAAAACTCAAAATCTGTGCTTTGTAAATAATGACAATATTAATGTTTGCATGAACTGTTTAAGGTTAAGCCACTAGTTCACAAATTTGGTCTGAGTTAAATGGTATGCAACATGACAGAACCGTTCTCTTATACCGATATCTGATACAGTTAACATTTCTCTTTAAAATCTTCTCATTTACATGTAAAGTGCATTGAGAGCCAACGGTTAGGTGGATTATATTTACAAGTGTCCTCCTAACTTCTGGCACCATTCTCACAACCATCATTGCCGTACTTTTAGGTCTCCATGCCAAGTGGACACTTCATCTGTGTCCCGGCCATGCTGGGAAGATTTTGCCAGGTCGTGTAGAGAGAGACCATCTCATCCCTGAAGAGGATCTTGGGTAATTAGCATTAGTGCATCTAATTAGAGGTGATCCGGTGCAAAAAAGGCCAACGTTCGTCATATAGTTGCTGCCAAAATGTCCCAAGTGCCCGCTGAAGCCTGTGAGATAAGTGGCCTGGCAGTGTTTCCATATCACTGTTTTAATGACACATACTTGATGAGCATGTGAACTACCAGCTAATGATACCATCTTATATGATGCAAATGAAACAGCAGAAAATCTCCTAGATGCTTTAGTGTTTGAACGAACCTTCAGCTTGAAAATACATTAGATGGCGGCAATGTTCAATATGAATTTGAATAGATGTAACATGCATGTCTTTGCTAGTCATTAAAGACTTCACATGAATTTACTTTTTTATTTGGAAACATCCACATTCTGCTTTATATTTACATAGTCTTTCAGTAATGAGAGCCTGACTGGTTACTTGTCTGCTCTGAGATTGTGCTAAACAGTTGTAAATATGTCATTTAGCAAAACAGACTTGATGTATTGCGGCTGTTATACAAGCAGCTTCCTGTGGAAGTAATGATATGTAGCGTCTGTTCTTGACATTTTTGATGCTACTAAAACTGTGAATGTTTTCGATTCAATTCAATTTTTTTTATTTTTGCATGATGTGAAATACTTCTTATCGATAAATGTTCACATCTGGTGCAGGTAATGCGATTTCCCCCCTAAAATGACTTTCTATAAGTCTCGGTGTGATTAGCATCGACAAGCACTTTCTGCACCATACTGGCAGCATTTCAAATAAGCGCACTGTCATTGTGTAATATTTTGTGTGATCTATTGCTTTTGCTTTATCTGAGCAGCGGTTTTTCTCTGTTTTCTTCTAGTTAATTCTCAATAAACAGCCATGTAAACAGACAAGCGTAACAGAGGATGGCTCTTAGAGCAGGGACTGACACAAAGGCACTGTGCCAAGGAAAATAAATGGCCTGAGACGTGGCGTGCTTTCTGACAGAAGGGTCAAATCTGCCCCTAACCCTTAGAGACGCACAGCACGAAAGTCCAGAGAGGCTGACAGTCAGACATGCATACTTTGTAAGAAATGTGTCATGAGTTACTCCTTTAAACAGTTGGATAATCAGAGCAAATAAAGAAGGTATTGAACCATATGAGTTGTTGAATTCACATGTACTATTATAGATTTTGAGTAATATTATGTTTATAGCTATACCCAATTCACTTCCTGTTTCAAAAACGAATGCAAAGCAGTGGACTGTAATGTATAGAGGAATGAAAATGCTCCATGTTTTTTTTTTATATATATCACATAACCAGCTCCATATGTACAGTATGGCTTTTCAGCAAAGTAAACTTGCTCAGTGGCTCACCCGGTACAGCACTGAACTTGCAATGAAGAGCGTTCAAGCTACGAATCCAGTGAAACGTGAGTCACAGCATGCGATAAAAGATTTGAAAGACTTGTAGAATCAAGCTAAAATGACATGGTTGCTTCAGAAAATGTGTTGTCTCACATTTGCTTTCGGTAGCACTGTCGGTTAGGTGTAGTGTAGGTGGTATGTGTCGCACACCAGACAATGAACTGAACTGCTATATTCATGTAATAAAACATTTCCAGATTCACATTTATTTGTTTCAAATAAAATTAGACTTTAAGCACCACATACTGGACATTTTCCTTGTAGAAATGTTGCCATAGGCACGCTTTTTCGAAAGTGTTGTTTATGCATTTACAAAATGCCGTTACTTTTGAATGATACACACTTTTAATAAAGTGTTGGTTTTGGGTCTAAACACAGCTGAGAAGAACCAACAGGTAGCATAAACCTGCTCAATACATAGCTCTTTATACACGTTTAGTTGCGACTCTGTGTCTAAGCTAACACGTTGAACATGTAACCACATCATACCGCTGAAGATGAAAAATCCTTTCAAAGTTTTATAATCTGTACTACTTGCATTGCAAGTCAATCGTTATGCAAGAAATCTGATTAGATTTTTGAGGAAAGAACTAATTAGAAAGAACGACGGCTGTTTGTCTTCTACAAAACCGATTGTAAAAATGTGGAAGACAAATGACAGTGTTTGAGAAAGAAAGAGAAGAACCAAAGAAGTCTATGGAAAGAAGTAGTCAGCCGTTAAGAAACAGCCCCGTTTCCTGCATATACCCAGTGGACTAAGAGGACACGTCTGGGGTGGGACAACATATTCTCTCACACTGTTGCTTAACACAGCCGTCATGCAAAAGCATTGGACATATACAGTAGCCATCACTAAATCTGTCCTTGCACAGGCCACTTAGACCCTTAAAAAATTTTCTCACTGCATTATTATTAGTGGGTTAGCTTAAGCACTTCTATCGCTATTGCTCATAGAAAGTACGTACAATTTAATATACTTGAAAATCAATTTTATGAAAAATATTAATGTATGATTAATAGTGTAAACAGGATATTATCTTTTTAGACACTTTGTTGCATGTTATTTATATTTGAATGAAAATATTTTAAATAAAATATATTGTAATATAATTATGACTGAAACTTGTTATATATTTGAAAGTAATGTACAAATTATTATTATTTGTTGTTGTTGTTGTATAAATGTGTTTTCTTATTATTTGTTAATTTACTTTTTTCTTTTCTTTTTTTTTTTTTTTACAAAAAGTACAAAGATTAAAAATGCACTTTTTTGTGAGAAAAAAACCCAGTCTAGAAAGTGTACTACTAATATTTTATTTATTATAATAATTATAATATGCATTATTTATTATGTTATACCATTATTAGATTATCTTTAAGTTTTTTTCACACGTTTCCACATTTTGTCCACATTCAATATAGTCAGGCACAATTCGTTTTCACAAACAAAAATATATTTTTAAAGTAAATATGTTATCATTCTTTGCTATTTCACTACAGTCAGAGCTAGTTGAAATATATCTATTGAACTGACATCATAAACTCTATGCTTGCAAGATTTCAGGGGGATTTTAGGGGGGTTTCAAGCTGGTAATTTTGCTCTAGCAACATCAAGCAAGTAGTTTATAGAAAGTACTAAATAGTAAGTGTGTCTTATGTAGACAATTTTTTAGTTTTTTGCTTTCACCACAGGACAACACAACATTGTGATATAGTATCCCCAATGACAGAGCAAATAGGCTTACAAACGGTCTCAGAAGACTTGAGAAAACAACACTCATATATCAAACTCCCATTTGGGGGAGGATCAAACCATTTTGTCACGGAAAAAAAGTCAGCCTGCCTCCACTGCCCTGTGCGCCCACCTCCACAATGAAGAAACTGTGGCCTGATGAATGGGGCTACTTTCACTACTGTAGCGGTCTAAGGTGGAACGAACACTCATCTGAGTACAATGACCAAACCCCATCAGTAACACAGAAGTCGCTTTGCCTGAGATAGATGCCACAGTTAGTCTTGCTACAAGCGGTTTCCACCTCGCTGACTTGCTTGGCCTGATGAATGTGAAGACAATTTAAACTTCAGCTGTTTTCAAGCTTACTGTGGGAACTGAACGTAGGAAATTGTTTGTAGAACTACAGGTATAATTAAAATGAAATAAAATTCAAGTGATTGAACTGATATATATACAGAGAGCAACAGATGTTTGCACTCTTTCAAATTTGTATGTATGCATCTCAACTTTTAAACTGAATTAAAAAAAAAAACAGATGGAAGAAAACTTCATTCACATTCATAAATGCATTAGCTGTGGTGGCAAAAATCCCGTTTAACTTCCTGTGGGGTGTGGCCAATTTGCATTCATGAAATTTAAGTTTTAAGTAGATAGTAGTATAGATGTAGATCATAGTAGATGCAATTGCTAAAATATAACATTATTTTCAACTCAACATGCAATTTACATGTAATTTTAAGTAGGCTAAATTGTTTAGAAAACATGTTAGTATATAAGAACAAGTTTTGTACCACAACTTAATATCTGTGATGTTTCCACAATGGATGTCGGCCTTCTAAGAAAGAGGGAAGTATTAAATGTCATTGCCGGTCATTCTTGATCTGAGTGGTGCATGATGAGTACATTTTCTACATGTCAATTTCATGTGTCACACTTTATTAGAGTGTTTGGTGTTTTTTAAGATTCTCAATCTAAATTTTGATAAATATAATCTAATCTTATTTATATTTATGAAATGTCCCATGATCTTGGAACTATAACAACGCCAGTCCCAAATTTAGTAAATTGCCTTTTGGCTCATTTGTGGTCTCTCTTGGCAGAAATACTGGTAACACCACAGACATACAGTAGGTCACCACCATTATTTGGCAAAACCTATTTTACAGACAAAATGCTCTTAAAGGAATGCCTTTCCTTAAAAAAGGATAATTGGTTGAACATGTACTCACTCTCAAGCCATTTAAGGTTTAAATGAGTTTGTTTCTTTACAAGAAAGGATTTGCATTACATCAGTGCAGTGAATCCTCTGCAGTGAATGGGTGCCGCCAGAACAAGAAAGCATCACAATAATCCATCGGTTAATGTTCTGTGAAGTGAAAAGCTTCATGTTTGTATGAAACAAACATGAAGGTGTTTGCGCTTTAAACCATTGCATACGGCCTAAATGCCAGTCTATAATCCATCCAGAAAAAGTCCATCCCCTGTCTCTCTCTAACATCAAAATCCACTGAAATATCTGTTTTGAACTGTTTATGTTTGTAAGTGGTACTTAATCTGTGCACATTTCTCTCCTGAATTAGATGACCTCACTGGAGAAAGCAATATGGCCCGACAGAGGCCTCATTTTTTAGTGGAAGCAATTTTGTAATGATAAATTATGTTTATGTAACAGTTTATTAAGAAGATTGATCAGTTGACTGGAGTCATATGGATTACTTGTAGATTATTGGTTTGTTTTTATCGGCAGTTTGGACTCTCAATCCAACGGCACCCTGTCACTGATGAGCATGTGATGTAATGCTAAAAAACTTAAATGGTCCATTTTCAGCCAACTTTCATTTTTGGGTGAACTGTTACTTTCCATTCGACTTAATTTTAGCAAGTTAAGCAAACTTCTTATTCATGCTAATACATTTATAAAACTAAACGTTTTACAACTTCTGTCCATCAAGACTCTAGAAACCACTTAGAGCAACCTAGCAACCATATGGCAACTCCTCAGCAACTATACTAAACGCCTAAGCATTATTAAGCACACACAAACACAAAAACGTCTTCACTTAATTTAGCAACGTAGCTGGATGTTATAGTTCCCCATAGAGTGTAAAGGGCAAAAGGTTATCTAATTACTTCTGCTCTCAAAGGTTTACTTGCAATGCATAATTTGAATCTTTCTTCTTTCTTTTTTTTTTTTTTGCATCCTTTTGCATCTATCATTAGTCACTCTTTACCTTTCATATAAAACAACTCGTTGCTTTTAGATAAATGTGCAAGCACTTAAAGGGCAAGCTTTGACCTTTCATAGAAAGGATTTTGGCAGACACGTTTCATATCCTTATTTTGAGGTCTGTGGATTCCCCTAACAGACCTTCACCCCTGCACTAACCTCTAGGGCTCTTTCTATCTCACTTTCTCTCTTTTCATTTGAGTCTTATGGGGGAAATAGTACGCTTGTTCCACAATACTATTTTTACAGCTGTTTGTGTGCTGAGCTTCTGCATTGTGTGACATCAAATGAAAGAAGTGAAAACTCAGCACAAATAGTTGTGAAATGATACAGTCTGGCTTCACAACCTTAAACGGTGTGCTTAATAAATAGAACACATTAAGACATCAAATGTCATTGCTTTAAAAGGCTAATTCTTGCTGTCTCCTGATACATATGAGCCGCCCTCTCATGACCGAATGTAACTGCATAGGACTGTACATTTTGTTAATAAGCAGCATAAAGAGAATGATATTTATGTCAGTCACACACAAACAGAACTATGAAGAAACATTTTTTTTAAAGAAAGATCAATTTATTTGATTAAAATATAATAAAACAGCAGCATTGTGATATTTCACAACAATTTAAAATAAAATAAATTCCTATTTTAAGACATTGTAAGATGTAATTTATAATTACTATACCATAGGTAAAGTTTCAGCATCATTACTCCAGTCTTCAGTGCTGAATGATCCTTCAGAAACAATATACTGACTTTCAAAAAAGCATTTAAATATGTGTGTGTGTGTGTGTGTGTGTGCTTTCTATTTTTGATCAGTTGTGAGTGTTTCAATAATAATTTATGGCCTGTATGTGTTATGTCTTACTAAAACACAATTATTATTAAGGCTGATATTACTGTAGTGCATCATGCCAACATTTACATAAACCTTTGCAGGTTGGATTCAACTCAAATAAGACAACATGAGATTAATAATTAGGCAGCATGCTGTCGTAAACGTTCACTTATAATACACAGCAATCACCCTGCAGTGCTGGAAATGGTGTTTTATAATGAGCCCTATACTGAGAGATTTGCAGATGTTGCATTATAAACAAATTGCTCAAATGTCATTTCAGAAGCAGCCGCATGAGCAAAGCTGCTTTTGAATTTCATTCCAGTAAAAGTTCAAATGCAAGTCCTTGTTTTTAGGAAAGTGTTAACGTATCTCTTCAGCAAAGACAGGAAATGAATCATCACTTCAACCTTTTCTTCATAAGGTATCTGTGCCACTATTATCGCTAATATTCCGTGCATAGCAAAGCCTCAGCATTTTGATTAGAGTCACGAAGCGCTGCCTGTTAAATTGTCAGCTCCCTGGTAAACATCCATTATTCCCTTCCACACACTCACAGGACGGACAGCTTTGTCAGAAGGAGGAAGTAAAATCTCACAAGCTGACATGTCCCCGTACATCCTCCATTCCATCCCGAGAGTTTTCCCAACCTGGGCTAAGACTACAAAGCAGGGAAATGCAAGGAATGCCTCTCAATGTCACGGAGGAATCAGTGGCTCTGAGCGCCTGTCACCTCCAGGAGCTCTGGATGGAAGGCCACTGGCGAGGGCAGCGTGCCCAGCAGACGTGAACCGCCAACTGGATGAGGTACCTCATACGAAGGGCCCGCTTCAATCTTGATCCTCAACAATAACAGGGGGACAGGACAAGGCCATCAGTCTCCATTACGGAGACACTGTTTTCTCTCAAATTACCCTCTCTGTCGTGTTCTCCGCAGCATCTATAGGAGCGGCTGTCTCGTGCATCATTTCGCTCACAAAGCTTGAAAGCCCCCTGGAGGGGAGAGAGAGCTCCTTCCTGCCCTGCCGGCCCCTCCTCGCATGTCCGTCCACCTTTACAGGGACAGTCTCTCCGACAAGGGGGGAAATTAGCATAGCAATGGAGACCCTCTCAGAGCTGACAGGGGCGGACTGTGTAAGTGACTCTGCGGCCCACCCACCCCCAGCCTCATTCCTGTATCTAAACGGCAACTGATAGCCTCTGAACAAGTGAAAGTGGGACCGCCGACTCACCTTGCGGGCCACGAAAAGAGCAGGTGAGGTATCAGGTGACCGCCTGCATGCAGCTTTTAGAGATTTTCTCGTTTCTCAGTGAAAACAAACACAGAGCAGAACGCATCAGCGGCGGCGCTTTGACGTAACTGATGCAGATGGTTCATCACGTAATCAAAAACATCCTATGGACGTACTGACGCAGGTGCTTGGATTTGGTGTGTTTATGTTTTGACTAGCACGGGGAAAGTCTCAATAGCTGCACTTTTCACTCATCCGCCAAGAGCGGCACTTCAGTGCGTTTATAACAAGGAGTTAACACAATCATCTCCAGATGAGTGATCTCTTATGAACAAGATCACGTTATTATATGCATTAATATCTCAAAGCAATATACTTGAAATTGCCAATGTGATAGAAGTACAAAAAATGCTGTTCATCTTTAAATTATCATTAACTTGGAATAAAGCTTTGTTCAACAAAAATGGCATTTGGGGCTGACTATCATATGAGTTAAAGTTAAACCGTTTCCAATGTAGACTCAGGAATACAAGTTTTGTCAAAAAAGGACAGAGGGCAGACAAATATAAACTAATCCTGGTGCAAGAATTGTTTACACAAATACAAATATGCATATGTACATACATGAATGTTGCATTTATTCAATCAGAAATACAGTAAGATAATAATCGAATGCAAAAATCATGTTTTTTATTAAATTATCTTGTATTTTTGGTGTTAGCGAATCAAAAATAAACCAGCTGCGGTTATCCTTCTAATAAATGCTTATAAAAGTTGTGCTGCTTTTTTTATTTTGGAAACTGTGGAAGATTATGAATAAAAAGTTAAATAGTTCAGAAGCTTACTTTTGATCAGTTTGTTGCTTCCTTGCTAAATAAAAGTCTTGCCCAGACTCCCACAACAACAGCTCTGTGTGGGTGAAATATCTGTTATCAGTCTTCTTATGATTGAACTGTGTAGAGGTGACTCTTCTTGATGTCATGTGGTCTCTGTTAACCTCTCGATTAATGCCCTCTGCGTCTCTCTGAGCAAGACTTTCGCTATGGTTTCTACCGTATAGCATCAGCTCAATGAAGCAGCAAGCCTTCGTTCACATCTTGTCTACAGCAGAACTCTCATCAGCCCTCATCCTTTCTACTTCAGAGTGTATCTGAGAACTGTCTCAATTCACAAACCAAGCGTGAAAGACAGCGAACGACTTTAGTGATATAAAGTGTGACCGTTATTGTAAGGACCTGTTGCCCAAAAGCCACAACCTCTGCAAATAGTTCCATTTTAGACAGTGACAGCATTGTTTATTTACAAAATAAGAAAACACTTGAGCATACAAGTTCATGTCTAGGCATTAATTCTGGATAGAGACTAGATTTTAGTCTTTTGAGGAATCAGGGATTTAGAAAAAACTAATAACATTCAATTGTTTTTTCTTGTTTTCAGTTTAGTAGTCAAAACTGTTTTTCTCATTATGAGTCAATGACCCTTCATCATCAGACAGCAGTGAACACAGTTACTGACCCTTGTCACTACGGAAATTGTTTGCCATTGAGATATACAATAAAAAAGACAATCTTTGAAAGCAAATGTCCCAGATATGCAAATTACTTTAAAGAACTGTGTTGAAGGTTCTTTCCCAGCTAGCAAAATGGTATAAGAACATTGTGCTAACGTTCTCACTGTTATGAAAGTTCCCTTTAACATTCTTTTTGATTGTTCTGACTGTAGCAGCATTAAAGAAAACAGAGTTCCATAAACAATGTCTATTCAAGTCAAATGTCACCTTTATTTATATAGCGCTTTAAACAACACAGATTGTGTCAAAGCTGCTTTACAGTGTTAAACAGGAAAATAACGTTTTAATAATGCAATCAAAATTCAATTCACCTCTAAAAAGAGGACAATAGTAGTCAGTTTTTCCAGTTAATGTCAGTTTACTGTTGATTCAGTGATGTCCTCATCCAGCTCATTTCTGTCTGTGCACAACTTTGTTGTGATGAAGAGTGCATTGACATAATACTGAGGGCACCACATTTTCTATCTACTGTATAGCAAGTGATGATTCCATGTTGCATTTGGGCGGGTGCAAATGCGACACACATGTGAAAACATGTTCTGCTTTTGATCTCGTGAATCAGCTGTGTAGCTGGAATCTTATTTAATAAGGCAATGACGAAGAACGCTTACGCACACGTTGCCTGCATGACAGCCCCTCATTCACAGAACACACACACCAAAGCGATGCTGTAAACAGGAGTGATCCTTCTCCACATAAAGAACAACAACATTTTCACTGGCCTTTGCCTCTTAGCCATGCAGATATTTCCCAAACAGCCAAAACATGAATTTTTATGATCTGAGGGAATAGCTGGCATATCTAAAAACAGTAACTGCTTCAGTATCCTCAAGAAATCAACCGAGTCTCATTTGTGAAGGCATAAAAGACTCACCACTGACAAAGGCATGCATGTACCAGCAATCATAACAGAACAGACGGCAGATTGAGCACAACAAAGGGGACGTTCACCACAAGATGTCGGAGCAATTAGAAAGTCTTATTGTCCTCTGCTCTGCTCATTCAGGATTCTTGGCTGGAATTACCAGAGATGCATGAACTCCATTCTATCTGACCTCTATGCAATGTTAGTCATGCACATTTTAAGCACTGTCGAATAATGTTGCCTTTATCTGCCCTGGACTTTAGCTACTGAGAATGATTGCATCTCGCTTGAAAAAACGTGCTTATTCTGAGCTAACGTACACATTCAAGTCGGCTGAATTAGTTATAACAGTAAAGGGATTGTAAGAGAACTATGTGAGCCCTCTAACATGAGAGAGGTTCCTCTGAACTATTTAAGAGCCAAATTCATATCTCAAGGCTTTCTTGATTCATTCAACTTAGGGTGAGTTACAGTTGTGAAATGGACTCCAATGTTTCGACCTTTTGACCCAAATCGCAAAAGTCCAAACCACATAACTGTTAACTAAATATTTATATTGGTAAATAAAACAAGTCTACAATAACAGAACATCCATGCACAGTACAGAGCAACAATAACTCTATTGCTACTCTATTATCAAAATGCAAAAACAATTATATTCTATCAAATGAAATATTAAAGGTGCCATAGAATGCATTGAGAGAATATTTTAAATTGTTCTCTGATGTGTACATAGAAGGTATGTAGCT
>JAUMHQ010000069.1:4109878-4120560 GCA_032361165.1 Enteromius paludinosus
GAAGCGGAAGGAGACGGCGGTGTTTTGATTTGAGGGCGCGAGCGCGGACTAGTGCATTGTCACATTGCGAAAAAACGCAATTTTAAAATTAATTAATAGTAATCGAGTTACTCGAGAATCGTTTCAGCCCTAGTATTCATCATAAGAACAAAAAAGATAATAATGTTGTTAATAATAGCCTATATTTAAGCTGCATGTAATTTACTGTGTTCATTAATGTTCTGTTTTTATGGGATGCAAAATATAGGTGATGATGTAATTTAGTGCATTTAATATATATCAATTAGAAAAATAATATAAAATCACACGCAACAGTAAAAGTACCTTACGTGTGTTTTAGTGTGTTAGCCCCATCTAAAAAAAAAAAGTGTACTGTTTATTTCTTTATTTTCTCCATAAGGGTCAATGGATTCAAGAACTCCTGACTATCTATAGAAAGAGCTCACATGATCAATGGAGAAAAAAAGGCTGGATTTTTATTATTAATTTTTTGTGTGTGTGTGTGTGGTTTCAGATGCCACTGTAAACCCTGGGCACTTGTGCTTTGGGATAGATATGTTGATGTAGATGATTGACAGGGTTCACGTTTAGTCCCTGAGCGAAATTAGGTTAACAGTGGAGGGTCTAAGCATGAGACTAATGATCTTCTTTGATGGCTAGATGAACTACAGCTAAATTAAAGCTGAAGCCGGAGTGGTGGAGGTATAACAGAAGCAGTGTCACATCAGTTTATATACTCTTTCGTTGAGATTGAAAGGATTAAATGATCTTTTCTTTAGAGTCTCATGTAGATTTCGAGTTGATCAGAGGAATTACTGTAGCAGCAGGTTACTGAGTATCTGTACTGTGTTAATAAACTCATAATGAAATGATGTCATCTCTTTCAGGCCCATCAGCAGTGCAGGAAAGCAGACCGCTTGCTGGCTGCTGGGAAATTTGAAGATGCCATCTCCTGCCATAGAAAAGCTGCAGGTTGGTTTTGGTTGTAAGCTCTGTTCAGACACTAATTGTTTGTCATGGGGACGTCTTTGAAAATAAATTGACACGCCACCACAGTGATTTAATTTAATCTATTTATTAGTTTAGTGGTAATTATTTATTTAGTTCTGTGATCCCACAAACCTGGCAATGTGGCCAGTCACATGATTGTCAGCTGTTAAAAAAAAAAGTTTGGACAGTTCATTCATTTATTATTTAATTAGAAACATAATAATAATTTGTTTTAATTATTAAAATATCTAGTTTTAGAAGACAGAAATATGAATGCACTATATTTTAAAGTGCTCCAGCTTTTTAATCTCTAAAGATTTTCTCTAAAAATGGTTGATGTCATTTTAAAGAAGTAGAATTTAGCAGAAATAAAATAAAATGTAAAGAGGACTGGACATATACATTTAGGCCGTTTCATCCACCCCTAATACTTCATGGTGATTTCTATACCATTTCTGGAATTATTAGTTGAAATTCTGTTTACCGATCCCAAACCTCATCAGCCTTAACAACTAGCCTACTACTGATTTATGGATTTAGACATGTATAATTGTCCGGGAAGGCTGAAAAACTGTTTACATTCAGATGTTCCGAATTATTAAGCATGTTTTCTTTTTTCCCAAATGAGCCGACAAAGAGATTGAACTCAAGGCTAAAAGTTAAAAATGATTAAATGCCCATGAGAGGGATGTAATACTAATACAATGATAAAATTATTAAAGTCGTTGGGCAGTGAAATGCTCATTGGGTCAGCAGAGTCACAAAAAAACACATTACCTGCAAAATAATTAAGAATTAATGTCAAGAATTATGTGAGAAACCTAGTCTCCAGCGCCACCGTTTTCCAGAACCGCAACCTTCCTGCAGTCTCCACAAGTGCAATGTGTCAGGTCCTCCGAGACTTTGCTTAGGTACAAAATCCTAAAATGACCTTCACTTAATAAGAATAACATGCTGAAGTGTTGTGAAATCTATTTTAGAGGCTTTATGAATAGACATGTTGTGAGTGACTCTTAAAGGAACAGCAGCATCATTTCCTCTTGTACCACTGTTTGAAGTATCTTATGTTCCAGAATCTGTTTCAGGACGTTTCAGGATAGGAGATGGAGTAAAAATGAGCTTACTGCCAGAATCTGCAAGATAAATACTTCCTGAACAATTATATATCACTTCTATGATTAAATACAAAATCAATAGTATTCAATAATAGTTATTATACTACGGGGCCGTTGAATGCTTGAATCGGACTAACCTGTGTTGAATGCGTTCTCATGAGAAACAGTTGTCTTGCGTGTAGGTCTTGTGTCTCCTTAGCTTTGTCTTACAAATTTGAGCCTAAATGGTCGTCTTGTACACACTATGAGCAGCACTGGGCTGAACTTTAGATTGGAATTGTGCGCTTAAATAACTTGTAATGTCTCCACAGAACTTCTCAAGGAGGCCATGAAGCTCACCGA
This sequence comes from Enteromius paludinosus, assembly GCA_032361165.1. Taxonomy (NCBI): domain Eukaryota; kingdom Metazoa; phylum Chordata; class Actinopteri; order Cypriniformes; family Cyprinidae; genus Enteromius; species Enteromius paludinosus. Next base: position 4,112,326 of record JAUMHQ010000069.1, read on the forward strand.
GTGTGAACAGGTACATCTAGATGGTCCTCATTTTCTTTGTGTTGCTTTTCAAGAATATAATTGACTGTGAGATGTTTCTTTGCTGCTAGGCTCGCTTGTCTTTGGAGCTCCAGATGGACAGTCATGTCAAGCAGCAGAGGCTAATCGAGGAGCAATGGAAGCGAGCAAAGCGAGAGGACAAGCCCAGAACGCTCCAGCACGTCCCCGCCTCAGACCAGACGCCTCGCCGCCACCTACAGCTGGCCGGAGCCGCCACAGACGTCTCCCAGCCCTCCGAACGCGAGTACGACACCTGGCTGTACCTCCTGAAGAACAAAGGCACTGTCCCGGAGCCCTGCACCGGCAGTAAAGCCCAGAAAAATGACAAAACCCGTCTCGAGGAGCAGCAGACCACCATCGATGACCTACGCAACCTGGTGGACCGACTGGTGTCGGAAAACGAGCAGCTGAAACGGGAGAACGAGCAGCTGAGGGCGGAGAACGCACGGCTGAAGAAGGAACCCTATGCCGATGCCGACTTCGTGGAGCGGTCGGAGCTATGGGTGCTTCCACAGACGGCCGAGGAGCGCAAGGCCAAGGACATTCCCATCCCACAGCTCCCTCCGCTGGAGATGCCCACTCAGGAGATCCCTCTGGAAGACCTCCCCAGCCTGGAGCTTCCTGAGGACATCCTGCAGGAGCTGCTGGACAGCGAGAAGCTGTGATCGCTCGAGCTCAAAACGCGCACCAAAGGGAGACTTGGATCGCCGGCGCGTGCCAGCTAACACGCTGAGGAAGCGCATTCACGGCGGCGTAAGTGACGGCCCGCGCAACCGTCCGGTTCACGATTTCTCAGCGGCGCCCTCGTAGCGACCGGATGTACAAAGAAAGAAAACGCTCTTTTTGAAGTACGTGTGCCTTTTTGAACGTTTCTAATGCATTTTTTTTTTTGTTTTTGTTTTGTTATGAAGCACGAGTGAAAAGGGATATCGGAGATTCTGTCGAACACCATGTTATCAGACTTTTTATCAGCAGGCGAATTTGCCTCTTGCAAGGTCCCACTTTGAATCGAGAACTATTTCCTACACAGACACTGTGAACTACGTGTGTGTGTGTGTGCGTGCGTGCGTGTGAGGGTTTTGTGCAGTATCTGTTGCTCAGCGCCATTGTTGTTGTACTTGTGGTTGTACATTTTCAGTCAACAGAGCAGATTTAGGGAATAGAGGAAGCCAAGAGGCCTCGATGCAATTAGTTATGCATTCTGTTTCCATACACTGATAACCAGCTTGCAGCACTTGTTTTGCCTTATTGCAATTAGTAAGGAGCCCAGTCATGATATCATCTCTGGACGATTTGTAGCAACCTATTGAAGCCCTATACGGGAGCCTGAACATGAGCGTGAGAATATTGCATTCGGAGCTATAAGCAATAATCTGGTCAAGTGCTACAGAATCACCGCCGTGTCATTCTTCCGCGTAGGAATGGACGTGTCCTGAAAGCTTGGCTTTGAGTTGAGAATGTTGTTTGTTTGTACTGTACTCACCAGTCAAGGATTGTCTGGGTCACGGTGTTAATATTTTCAGGTAACTGACTGCACAATCATACCTTGCTCTAACAATAAACCAGGTTCACTTCTCACACTAATCAAAAGCTACCAACATGTGCCGGATGCGCCTGGGAAGAGATGAATTTATGGCTTATATTTGTGTCACCAAGAGGGAACCAAATCCACATTTTGCTCTTTTTTTTTATTGTTATTTTTATGTTTTTAATTCAATGTATAATTACTGGTTTACCACAGTAATCAGGGTGCATCAGATTTTGTTATTTACTTTTTTGTTTTGTGATGTAAAAAAATCAATGAAAATCATTTGACGAAAGTGTTTTGATGCATGAATGGCTGTTCTTCGGTAGCTGTACGTATACGATTAAGATATTGAAAACAAGAATTCATGTATAATTCTTTTGTGAGTTTACTTGTTCTGACAAGCATTAAAGATTTTAACAAGTGGCAGCATAAACCTGGTTTCAGTTATATTGAAAATACACTACAACAGTACAAACATCCCGCCCAGTCCCAGCATGTTGAAAAAAACAAGAATTTAAAAACAATTGTACTGCTTTAGGATTGTATAAACCATCTTTATCAGAGACTTTAAAACGGTAGTGACTCAATACAATACGAAGTGTTCATTTCTGTCTAAATTCCCACAAAAGCTCAACAGCCTCCTCTGGTGTTCAATCTGTGAATGACAGCATGTGTTCAAAACTGGGCAAAGACTATTGTGCGAGAATTGTAGGGAATTAGGGAAGTCCGTGGCTACTAAAATAGGACGTTACATACTAACGCACTATTGGTTTGCATTCATTTCAGAGGCAAAGCAAATCATTACATTTTTTAAACCAACATCATCTCGTCAAGAAGGCAAAAAGCAGTCCGATATTTGATAAATCCATTTTAATGGAAAATGTAAAACCCCTTTGAACTTCAATGTACAAAGCATGTAACACTTGCACTTTAAAATTTGAAATTGAAGCAAGCCATGTTTAAAAAAATACATCAGTGAATGTATATATGTATATATTTACACAGCATAGTACGATTTGCTTTTTCCATTGAACTTCAAAAGTTCGCCATAGTAAATCTGAACATAAAAAGGAGAAAGAAACAAGACAGTTTTTTTTCTTCTTAAATAAATTACAACTTTTTTTTTTTTTGTAAATGTCTCCATTTTACAGTGAATACTTCTTAATAAAATGCTGACGCGAGTTATTCATTAAGTCTTTCTTTACATAATAGAACTTTACAATGTTTACAATTGTTTGGCAGTTCTTTTTTCTCAAAAGATATGGCATGAGGACACGAGACGGCGGATCTCTCTCACAGTAACTCCAAGTCTCCAAAGTAGTGAGCGCCATCAGAAATCCATTAGCAAACTGTACAAGTCACATTTACATTTGTTCGAGAACAGAGCGCGGGACTCCTAAAAATAAATACGATTCTCCACTGAAACTATACAGTATGAAAGAACGAAAGCAAACAGACAAACAAACACTAGATTCTTCAGACGTGTTGATCACAGTCATCCTGATGCGCTATACTGCTGTGGTGTCAGTAACAAATAAATACAGTTTACTGGTGGTTTTTCTCTGCTTGGCACTGGAGGTTCGCGGTGTGTGAGCGTTAGTGTGCATATTTGGGGGAACGTGTCGACGAGTGTCATGAGTTCGTCTCCTCCTCTTCCTCGGCGCAGCACCTCTTTAATGTTCCCACGGCATCCTTCACGCAGTGGTAAAAGATGTTCTTGACCTGAGAGAAACGACAAGCTGTTAGGACTCTGACGAGAGAGACGTCTGAAGTGGCACGCGAACTGAGAAACATTCATCATAATCTTAAGACCTGGACAAAATGAATACTGCATGTCCAAACAATTCTGAAACTGAACAAGGTAGGTACTACTTATCACTGTCAAACGATTATGCCCGGTTAATCTGTTTCTGTTTACATAATGTGTGTGCATGCTGTGTATATTTATTATGTATATATAAATAATGCACATATTAAAAATAAAATGTATGTTATGTTTATATATTTGAAATATTTATATATAATATCAATGATATGAATATAAATATGTGCATGGAAATATTTTCAAAACTTATGCTGTATGTATGTGTATTTATATATATATATGTAATAAATGCACACAATATACACACTTATATTATGTAAACCAAAACTCTTATTTTGGATGCTATTAATCGTGATAGATAATATTTCAACACACATAAAGTAGAGATTGATTGATGGGCTGTAATTGAAAAAATGGATGATGATGATGATGATGATGATACTGGTTGAATCTCTATACTGAATGTGTTAAATACAGGGCTGTCAAGTAATAATAATAATTAATTTGTGTTTTTATGCATAATATGGGGCTTTTATTTACATACAAGCCCAAACTACACTCTTGAGTCTTGCGTTACTACTTCCAGCGGCTCCTTTCAAAAGAAAAAGGTGATCAAGTGTGCACTTTTACACTCATCTACTAAATATAACAGGATACAGACCATAAAGAAAACCTTGTCGTAATTCATCAGCAGTGGATCATACGCAATCAACTGGGATAAATGTGTGATATGCTACTGATAATTTGTCACCTTTATGCCACTTCATATCTAACAATGCTTCTGAAAAGATGAAATGTGTTCTTCTGTCTGGAGCCTATTATAAGGAGTATTTGAGTTTATAGTGACTGCAGGGATCGTTTGTGTAACTTCAATCATAGAGAAATGTTGACATGCTGTGATATTTCCACTCTACCTGTAGCTTATCTTCATAGTTGATTTCCTCTTTGGAGGATCTGAGTTCCTGGGTTAAGTGGAACGAATGCACCACGTGCTCCGGAGAGACGAAGTCATTGATGACCTGGACGCAGCTGTGCAGGTTTTGCACCTGTACAGAAGAGAGACACAAACGTGAGTGTGCATTGATGTCACATGCTGTGAATCTGAGCGGTGATGGTGCTCTGAACTTCAGCTGATATTGCACATCTATTTTGTAAGGGTTAAAGCATTCTCTTTCGTTTTCTAAGAACATCTTGTATAATGTTAGTAATATCAGATCATTTACTGGACTGAAGCAACTTAAGTTTACTTGATTATTCATCTTTTTTTTTTTAAATCATGTTAAAATGTAATTATCAAATATTCTTCTGAGGAATATTTATATTTAGAGCTTATATATATACATATATATTCTTTGATGTGCTGTCAAACAGTTAATAGCATTCAAAATAAAAGTTTAGATAATATATGTGTGTATATTTGTTATGCATATATAAATACAGACACATACAGTATATATTTTGCAAATATTTATATGCATGTATTTATTTTTAAACAACTGAATTATATCTTAAATGCATAAACTGAACATATTTGTCTTAAATATATACATGCGTATGTGTGTATTTATACATAAATAATAAACATGCAAGGTTTGAACACATAAATAATGAACAAAAACTTTTATTCTGGTTACCAATAATCATTTGACAGCACTAATATAGATTTATAAGTATATATCATGATTTGCTTATCAACTGCAGAAAAAGAAGGAGTGTAATGAGACCTGATGCAGAGCTCCAGCAGGGATCAGGACCGAATCACCCAGAAACTGCACCACAGTCCAGCCCTGAATGGCGTATTCATCTAGCAGCCGCTGACGCAGCTTACGGCTCAAGTACCAGCCTGGCTCACGGATCGGGTCGTGATCTGCTGGGATCTCCACGCCCTGCTCTTTAGCCACCTGTCATGTCCAAACACACACAAACACTGAGTTCAGACGCAGCAGCACGTGGACTGAACATCTGCACATTCAAACGAAATCAAGCCCCTAAAACTGTGCTACGGCAAAAGGTTTTATGAGGACACATCCTCAGAGAAAGAGAGAGAGAGAGAGAGTGAGTGACACTGAGAAATCAAATCAAAATAACCTTGTGCAGGAACTCTTTAATCTTCTCGCCATCTTTGCTCGTGTAGATGTGCCACAAGGCTCCGGGAGTCTCGCTTGAGTCCTTTAATCTTTTCTTCACGTTGTCATCCAGATCTTCCTCCTCCAGCCTCTTTAGCACTCCTGTGTGTTTGGCGCAAACACATTCATGCGGTTACACAGCAAACCAATCACACAGTCAGCTTAATTCATTATAAAGGCGGCGAGCGCCGTCCTCTTTTGAAGACAGAGTGATGTTTAAAAATGAATGGCGAGGAGTGTGCGTGGGAGTCTGGCTTGTATATATTCTCCTCATGTCTGCCCATGAGACAAGAGGATAAAAATAGAAAGGCCATCGCAGTAGGGAGGAGGGAAGAGGGAGGAGCAGCTGTCTGCATGAGACACAACGCAAGAATTTGCCATGAAAAGTTCTTTATTATTATTTATTTTTACAGCTAAGGGCAGTATTTCGATGCCTTTAGACTAATGGCTAAAGGTCTGGAATCCATGGTAGACATGACCGAGATGTCAAACAACCAATCACATTGAATTTTGTCCAGTGTCACGTTTCGTGGAAACGACGCCACAATAACAGACCAGTGTGTAAAACTCTGTATTTGAAAGATTTTATGCTGCAAACTTTAAATAATTCACATGCTGTTGAAAACCCAGTGTTTATCTGATCCCGATAAGCGCTTGTCATATCACAGTTATAAACACAACGCTTTTCTTCTTTCATGAGCAAGTCATGGCATCTTTGTTCCCAGGGGGAACGTTCCCACTGTCTTGGAAAACCTGGATATATGAGGAAGCCTAATTTTAAAAGGGTACAACATTTGATTAAAAAAATCCTTATCCTTAATCCTTTTCCAGTACATTTACTGAAAAAAGTATTAAAGGGTCATGAAACCCTCTCTTTCAGCACTGGTTAGCTCTCACCACAGATTTAAAAGAAAAAAAAAAAATTAAATACTAAAAAAATACTAAAAGAAAAGTGGGCGTAATGCGCAGAGGAGCAGAGGCAGAAGAGGGGAGACGGAAAACACACACAGCTTGGGATTCAGACAGTTCACTCTGATTGAGTTAAAACACAAATAAATGCACAGCCATTTGCACTCTGCATCCAATATATATATATATATGAATGTGCTGCTGCACCTCTGATAACTTATAAACCTTATTCAGTCGTGTTTATATAAGTCTGACACTCCCTAAGTAAATGAATCGCATTTGTGCCGTTGCCGAACTCTTATTACAAAGCAAAAACAAACACTCTCCTCTGATCCATGAACATTTCTCTCAGTAAGCAATCTCACTGTCTGGAGCATGAGCGTCTGTGGCTGTCATAGCAAATCCAGAGCCGTTTCTCAGTGGTTTTGAGCAAATCAGCATGTGCTCTTTTATGATGCGCAACACAAACCTCACTGTCAAAATCCCAGAACAAGTAGTCTGGTGTTTCATGACCGATTAAGGATAAAGATTTGTTTCAAGGGAAAAGTCATTGGGCCAGCGAAAATTGTTGAAGACAACTGGAATAAAAAAATGGTCAAGAAGCGCTGGCCTATGTTGCTTTAGATGCATCATCACACCCAAATGGCTTTTGGAGATCTATCTACTTTAGTAGAAATCCATTAGAGGCCAGCACAGTGGTCATGTAAAACTATAAATGGTTTAGTTAATACCATAATAATATGTCATATAGGAAACTCCTCCATATTCTTTCTCATGAGTGCAGATAAAAGCTCTCTTCAGTGCTGCTAAGGCCATGTACTGGCAGAGAAAAATCCTTCCAGATGCATCTCTTACATTTCATTGTTTCCAGGGTGGAAACCATGTTCGGTGTTTTTTTTTGTCCTCTGAGCCCAAGGGTTTATGGAACATTACATCTGCTCTAGCAGAATGCTTTTCCCCCTCTGTCCCTTTTTCTAAATGCGCAGACCAAGTAAACAGACAGGCTGTTGACAGCTGTGCTTACCCGTTTTGGAGAGGACTCCATTCCCTTTGGCCACTCCTACGTAAACCAACACACTGATGATGTCCGACACCTCCATATGCAGGTTAGCGGTGCCGAAGTCCTGCTCCTGGGATGCCGCCACACCTGAGATATAGATCATATATCATTCAGTTCACCAAAATTGGCAACAGTTTTCAATCTTTTAACCTTATTTTAAATTCGGCATAGAAAAGGTAATACAACAAATACTTTTTGCATTACACTAATAAGAATGTTAGGATCGTTATATGCTATAATAATCATGTCACAATACAAAAAAGCATACTGTTGAGAAACAGGAATCAGTTTATATATTTTCTTTTGCGGTCAAGTATGACAGGTTTCATAAGATCCCTCCACTAATTCAATGTCATTTTTGTTCAAATTATTTAAAACATAGAAGGCCACTAAAAAAATAAATAAAACATACATGAGAGAGAGACAGACGGAGCTGCAGTACCGTAAGCACAGCAGAGGCGCGGGCCCAAGTCCGGCCGCACAAAGAAGGAGGGCAGATGGGACGCCAGGTTGAGGTTCCCCTCGGGGTCTGAATACTCAGGCATTGGGAGGTTTTTCATGAGATCATCATACCTACACATTGAGACAAAGCACATGATCAAAAAACTAAACCAGAGCTATGTATGATCAGAACATAGACATTAAACATGCAAGGTCACCCTGAAACTGCTTTAAAGGTGCCATAGAATGCATTGAGAGAATATTTTATATTGTTCTCTGATATGTACATAGAAGGTATGTAGCTTAG
>JAUMHQ010000069.1:4129889-4160804 GCA_032361165.1 Enteromius paludinosus
TAGGAAATGATGGTGTTTGAGACTCACAGTATGTTATGTCCATGTACTGAACTGTTATTATTCAACCATGCCAAGGTCAATTAAGTTTTCCATTCTATGGCACCTTTAAGTCTAAATGCTTACAATCTTAGTTGTTGAGGTTTGGGGGCACAAATGGTGCAGCGCAAGATATGCCACAAAGCGTTATATGTAGTGGTCTAAACAAACCCCTAAGCCTTAGCAATAGGCTTTGCAATCACCACTAAAACGTTTCCTGTCACAGAGAGAGTCATACAATCTGATGAAGGCCAGTGACCCACAGAATTCAAACGAAGCACAGGAAAGCCCTCACTCCTCCTCATGCACGGCAACCCTACATTTCCGCTTCGCAGGAGCACAGCAGTCAAGCAGATGTGTGTGTGTGTGTGTGTGTGTCAGGGTCTGGCAGGGTGAGAGGGATATCCGCCCTGCACTTCCATTAATTGTTGATGGTGATGAGGAGTGGATAGAGAGCAGGGGGGGGGCTGACAGGAGCTGCAGTTATTTACACAATCACACAGCAGGCCTGATGAACACATGAACTGAGCCTTGGAAATACCCCGCACACATATATATACACACACACACAAACACACACAGACAGTGTAAACAAAAGCCCACACTGCTGCCATGGAATTGCTGGCTAGGGTGAATGACAACAAATCTTAGATAAGAAACATACTGTATGTACTTCAATAGAGCCATTTTCAATCAAAGATGGTTTCGATTTCTTGCACCAAAAAAGCCATAATTTTCCTTCATGTGTATTTTCCCTCTCCCGTTCTCTGACCCTTAAGGTGTCGTCAGATAACGTCAGAAATTCACTAAACAATGGTAAATCTGCACTTTTAAGAATTAAATCAGCAGTACTGATAAAGATGTCCATATTGATGGTCAAATGTTTATGTGCTCAAGTTTGTAATATCATATACCTGATGTTTCTGTTTTTGCAGTGAAATATGCCAGCCCATCCATGATTTCTTGCACTGTTGCTCATGACAAATGTCAGATCAGTAATTTAGAAGTGGAACTAGCAAAAATGAGCCAATGTTTGCAACTGATCGAGATTACATGCAGTTTGGGGAACTAAGAGGCGCTGTGGTTTGTCGTAAAAAGACAATGTTGCGTGGACAGTGTGCTTAATTTTTGGCAAAAGTAGACTGTCATGTCCTCTTCTCCCTAGTAACAACTATTGCATTGCTCACACACAGACACACGCCTTTATTCTAGTTTCTATTTTAAAATGAGAGCACTGCAGGACACATGATTTATTTATTGGCCTGGAGGTTAAACAGGGCACTTTCTCTCATGGTGGCTTCCAAGAACAGAAGCCCGTTTCCCCAAAGCTCTTCTACTCAACGACAAAAAGAGAAGCATCCAAACAAAATGAATATGTTCCATGTCCAAATGTTACCTATTAGAGCAATGCACACTTCCAGGAATGCAAAGCTGCTCACCATCAAACATGACGAATGTTGTAAATAAGGACAATGAAATTTAAATCGCAGAGAGAGAGAGACATGATCTCATTCCTACAGTCTGGTCGAGCACCTTCAGCAGGACTTCGGCTGTAATCTCATCTTCTCCTCCTCCTATGCACACACACCCTTGTGAAGGACGGAGCAGATGCACTTTCCTTTCCATCCCCCACCTCATTCCGCACCGGGCTGCCATCCATCACTTTAACAGCAATATGTTCCAGGATTTTCCACATGGCGCTGCGGTGGAAGACACTGCGAAAGCAGGGTGGTGCTCGGCACTGGGGGAATAGGAAAGTGCTTCCAGATCCAAACTCTGACCCAGATAAAAACAGCTTCCTTCCCCTTTCTTGCTCTTCGTCCAGCGGGCTGGAGCTTGGGAACAAGGCTGGGCGTGGTGCTCTCACTTTCTCAAGCCGTCTCCATATTCCCGAAAAACAGCCTCTCGCCACCCAACAGCTGCTCAGAAGTGTTCCACATTGTTCCCTGGCTCTCTGAAGGAATCACGTTTCAGAGACATCTTGTTCAGATTGTCCATGTGACATGCTTCATTCATATTTGCGGTCCTAGATGGGAGTAAGCCGCAGAAGTGTGTCTGCAACTGAATAACGCTCACCAGCAGATCTGTAAGAACGTGCTATAGGGTGCTGCCCGTAAAGTGACACCGCTGTGTTTCTAATTAGGTCCAGAAAATATGTCTGTGCACCATCTGTGTTTGTTGACGAGCTGATGCTGATCGGATGAGACTAAGAATTCACATGACCCGTAGGTGGTTTAAATACAACTATAAAATGATTCCTTCCCTTGTGCCATTTTTTCTGACAGCTATTGCTAGATAGCCAAAAAAGCATCTGCCTGAGATCATTTGCCATGACTTACAAAAGATTAATAAGCAAAACTACAACAATGCAAATCTAAAGTGCTACTCGACTGCAGTGTCCATGTTTAACTAAGTTTCCAGACAGTGGCAAATTGCTTTCATGCTAAATTTCCAATTCCAGACTTTGCAAAACCTCACTGGACAATTGTTAAATATGAACGTTTTTGTTTCTTTTTGAAGCAGGATGCTAAATATCCTCTGCCAAAGCAAAATCCTCTTGGTCCAAAATCATGGACCACAATATAAATGTTTAACATATTTAGATCCAACTTAACCACAAGTAACCGCATGCAAAGCTCTTACGTTGTTAGAAAGGAAGAAGATGTATGTGATGGTACAAAAAACGGTCTCTAATGTGCCAAATTCAAATCAATATCTAGTCTAGTCATCATACAGGGCGCAGCTCAGGCCGTTACTGTACGTCAGTGAAATTAACAATGTGTTCATTAAGAATGAATGAAGTCCCATTACCCTCCCGCTCCACATGACTGAGTGCTCCTATTAGCATTCATCTGCTTCCTTCACTTGTCTCTCTCCGTCGCTCTTTTCCTCTGTCTTTGTGCACACAAAGGGCAGACGTGTTCCTGATCTGTCTCTCTCTGAAGAGCACAGCTCCTGTGTTAATGTCGTCCTGTCCTCTGAAGATTCACAACCCGAGTCCAAGGCACGTGTCAAGGTGAGACAGGCCAAATTTACTGAATCATGTATAACAAAAAGGCCTGTCCACACATGTAGTCTATTAACATTTGAACAATTACATCAAACTGATGTATAAGCTGCTATGTGGAAAACATAGACAGAACTGTGGCATTCAGTCATAAAATGGAATTTACGGTCACAGAATTTACTCAATTTTGGATGAATAAATCAAATGTAGGTCAGTACACTAAAATCAAACGTGTTTGTAAATAATAAGCTGCAAAATACTATTAAACATGAATCCTGCATGTTATGCGGGTCTCTGTGAATAAATGGCGATGCATAGTTTCGTATATTACACACATACTGAAGCGAACATGACATCCGTTGAGTTTTTAGCTTTAGCTGCCTCAGTATGCGAGTACGTGATGCATATAAACAATCTCTAGAACAGCTCCGAGAGCCATTTAAGCATTAAAAGAGAGTCTAAAATGGATTTCGGGGGGGAAATAATCCAGATTTTAATACAGGCCCTACACAAACACTTTTTTTTCCACCTACAGAAATATTGTTTAAGACAGGAAGTACTCTAGTAGGTACTTTTGAATCCTGTCTACAATGTTTGCAATGGTCAAGAAATGTATGGGTAACCACGAATACACCTCATTATCCTGTCTGGCAGAAAGGATGCTACTTGAAATCACGAACACGTTTTGATAAAGATAATGATGCTGAACATCTCTTGGTGCATACGATTATGGACCGATGTAAAAAAAAAAAAAAGTATGTTGTTCAGATGGGAAAGGGAGCATGCAGGTGGAGTGTTGCCATGGCAGTGGGCAGCGTGGGGTGCTGACACAATACTTGCATCAGTCAGAGGTGTAAACAGCGAATGGGCACACGGAGACAGGATGTTCCTTCCAGCGCTCTACAAATGCTTTTTACAGAGATGACTCATTCAGAGGATGATTCATTGCGCAGAAAGCTGGAATGACATGAAGAAAGATACCATAATAACGCTATTATAGCATTAATGGTGTCTCCTAACATCAACGTAAATATCAGCGCAATTAACCACTGTGGCGGTGGGAAAAAGCAAAAAAGCGCGGAAACAGCCCAGCGGCACGTAAAAGCTTTTGTTGAGGAGCGGAAGACGTGTGCGCTCCTGTTGCTATGGCAATACTACATACGTGACGTGTGTGAAAAAGCTTGTTGCTGGGGTAATACAAGTGTGTGCGCCGATTGTGTCTTTCATATAGGATGGTGTCATTTCAAGCAGTGTGTTGGCGAGCTCATTTATTAAGCGCAGTTACAGTGAGTAATACTATACATTGTGGATCAAATCATTCAGGAAGTATGCATGCTTAAACGGTAGCTGTCCGTGTGTGAAAGTGTGTAAGTGCAGGGGGTGGGGGGGGGGAGGTGTGCGTATGTGTGTGATATATGTTTCTTCATTAAAACGGAGTACACCAGAGTGATGTATGCTCCGCCTGAATGCAATTTCTCACAGATGTAAGAGCATTATGGGGATATTGTGATGTGCAGCGGAGAAGAGAAATCAAAGGCATGCTCCGTATGCAGGGAGTAAAAACAATCCCACAACTCAACACAGGGGGCATACCTCTAAAGGGCTGTTCACACTGACATTAATTTGCAGCCATAAAGCGACTAGAAGTCGTTTGTTTTTAATGAAAGTTGATGATCTGAGGCGAAATAAGGAACTGGCCATCAACAATAGAACATACCGTCAGCTGTTTATTTACTGAAGACTCACTAGTGCGCCAGGTTCTCTGTCTTTATTAGTCGTTTGTTTAACACTTCTGTCTAATAAATAGATGGTCATAATATAATACTGTTTTTTAAAAAAGTGACTGCATTAAGCTAACACAAATATGCATTCTAAACATTTAGATAAACATTTAATGCCACAAATATCACAACTTTCAGCAAACCCAACTAGTGCCTATATTGTGTATGTGCTACCTTATAAATTATATTGAGCATCAGCCATACGAATATCAGTTTTTTTTTCCTGCTATAATTGGGCCTCTGGTGCATCTACCAACCCTGGAATTGTGGAAGAGAACAACCCTGTAAACAATCCACTTCCCCCTTGAGGTAGGAAGAAGACCTTACTATAATATTACCACCCCTTAATCTGCAAGCTTCCACTCATGGTGTCGCCACTGTATTTTTGCTAGTGGCAGTACTTCAAATGCCATTGCAAAATTTTGTGAAAAACATGCTAATTGTTCTGTATTTGGTAGCACTGATGAGCAGAGAACACTATTCCAACCTCAAAGGAGACAACAAAGCATTGAATTTATTGATTTTTTACTGTATATTACTCTGCTGCCACACAGATCTAATATAAACATGCAATTTCTTTCCCAGTTGTTTACCTTCACAGACATAAACGGCTATTTTTGTAACGATTTTTTGTATTTAACAATTAAAGTTTATTAAGACATGAAAGAGAACTTCTGAGTTTAGTACTCACGTGCCGTGTGACAGGATGTGTGCATTCAGAAAGTTATAAATCACACGTTTAAACTAGGGCTGCACGATTTGGGAAAAATGTCACATAGCGATTATTAAGGTCAAAATTGCGATTGCGATACGATATAGAAGTGGTTTGTGAGTTCACACCTGAGGTGACTTGGGTGAATATATCTCGCTATTCGCGTGTAGTTGGATGCTTGAACATGTCGAGTTTACGCCGGGTTCACACTGCACGCATAAGCAGGGCATAAGCAGTGCGTATTTTTTTTCGCTGCCCATGTTAACGGATGAGAGTACACGGGCGGCGCAGAAGCACGTAGTAGGTGCTATATTACATAAATCATAGAACATGGCACACAGTTTTCGGGGAAGAACGCTGGAAAATACGACAGAAAGATGCTTGTCTATAGCCTCCTGCGGTACAAGCTGCCAGTATGAAAGCACAATCAGCGTGCTGCTGTTATGCAGTAAAACCGGTATGTTTAACACGCCGCTCAATTCGCACGAAACGCGCTACAGGATGTCTAATTTTGTCTTTGCATTGACTTAACATGTAAATCACTCGCGCTTAACGCTTCATTCGCGTCTGGTGTGAACGCAAGAATGAATGTCTTGTTACGTCCACGAATGCATTTGTTTATTTAATATAATCGCAACATTTGCTGTAATGTAATCGCACAGGCTGACATTGCGATTGCGATATGATTAATCGTGACATGATAAACAAAAACAAACAGATGTTTTTAGCAGAGTATCTAAGGAACGAGCTCTAAAGGCACACAGCACTATTCTGGAAACGGGGCGGGGATCAGCAGCTCATTTCCTTATCCACGAAAACAGTGTGCTTCTGTTTCGACAAAAAGCAGGCATTTTCAAAATTATATAAGTAAATGACCTCTTAGACACTTTGAGTTGAAGCATCGCAGACAGACTCTGGAGACACGTGAGATTTATATTACATATTGTTAAAAGGGTCATAGTAGGTCTCCTTTAACACTGTAACATCAAAATGCTCTCATGCCCATTTCTGCAGAATTTGCCCCAAAAGCAACTCAGAATATTTGGACAATTGTTTAGAGAATCCATCTAGTACTGATAAGGTTGGATACAGCTACTAGGGACCAGCAGCACAGCGACTTGGTGACCTCCAGCTATTTAATGGCTGTCAGTGTGGATGTACCTTAACTGCCATGACAGTAAACAAGAGCATGTTTCATTGTTACTCCGAGTTCTCAAGTCTTCTATGCAGCCACAGTTCAGAGGTCAAATTCCTCCTCTTCTATCCCACTCCAGGATAAACTAATGCAAATGTATGCCCAGACCCAATCCCGCTCAGTAATGTAGCCCACAAAGAATAATGAGTGCAAGTCACAAGCGTGTAGAAGTCTCTTCCAGTAATGCACACCATAACAGCACACTGTTTTCTGTTTCCCTCTCACTCTCGCCGACTGGCCTCGCACACAGAGCCTCAATTGTTGCGATTATGCCAAACAGATTCCTGGGTTCCAGCCCCTCCTCCGTCCATCCCTGGATCGGGCTGCACTGTGGAAAAAATCCGTGAAGGAGAAAAGAGGCCAAGACAGGATATGAGCAAGCCAGCCCATCACACTCCAGCAAGCAAACAAGCACTTGAGAGGTCAGACTTAGAATTTTGGAAAGGGGGCGGGATTTTGTTTTCACTAAGTGATGACTGGAATTGGATTAGATTGGATGTTGGAATGTTTCAAGGTCCTGTGAGAGTCACAGATGCAGAGATTGAGGAATACTCCTTTTGAGCACATTTCTTGACTCTGATTGGCCCAGTAGACATGCTGTGGTGTGCAAACAGTTGAGTGTGAGAGTGTCCTGTCCGTGACTGTAGCTCCATAACCTCACTTTCACCTCGGAGTGAAACACACACGTGCGCTGTACTGAGCTGGATTGTGGTCAAATGTCTAAGGAATCTCATAAGCCACTGATATGAAATATTTGGCATGTATGGCAATATGCACCACACAAATAGTGTAGACCTAGACTACACTAGTAAATTGAGGTACCTCAAAACCTTTCATCAAAGTTGTCCTAAAACATTTAAACCTAAAATGAGTTTTTTTCTCAAGACAACTTTGATACACTTTTTGGATCCACTTCAAATGTTGCCTACTTTACATTAGTTCACACCACCTACGGAAATGTGGCATTCCAATGAATCAAAAGCATGTACACAGTAAACCACATCACCGCAGCATTCACAAAACAAGGTCCCGCTTTTAAATTTATCACAATTTCCCCGCATGCTACGCCCAGGTTTGGGTTCAGGGGGAGAGAGGCTTCGATAATTTGCTGGCAGATGGCTTTTCATTATCCGTCGTGCAGGATGGAGGTGAGCCCGCAACACTGGGGATAAAACATGTCGTGAATATGAATCCAGCAGTGGAGAGCATCTCCTCCCATCTGTCATGTGTGTTTGTTTTCAGAGCCTCTCTCTCTGCCACTGTGTGTTTTATCTAAGCTAGATTAATTAAGCTGTTTATGAGTGGCTTAGCAAAGAACAATAGAAGAGGCTGTTTGTTGTCCTTATTAGTGCTCTGAGCAAGAAGCGCTCACGGAGGCAAACTCATGTAGCTGACCATTTTATATACCCATCCACCCAGCAGGTGTTGAAGCTACAGGGAACATACGCAGATGGCGGGGGAATACTAGCAATGGATTTCGAGGAACACACAGTAACCCGAGGGTCTTCAACCACAGGATCCATCTTGGAAGGCAAAATTAATAAACGGACAAGGCCACGTGGTCCCCTTTTAACTAAATGTAAACACAGCCATCAGAATGTAACACTTGAGAGAGAATGCAAAGCAAATGAGACAAAGAGGTTCTCACCTGATAGGGCTGACAGGCTCCTTCATCTGTTAGGAAGTCCAGGTGTCTGTCAGAGAAGAACTCGATGGCTTTGATAGACCCTAACACTGTCTTCCCTACCAGAGGCTTGAACGTCTGCAGGGACAGAAAAACACTTTGGTTAGTCAATGATCTGGGTGTCAGAAGCTAAAACAAACAAGTGTGTCAAGCTTGACAGCTCACATGGAACACATCCATCCAACCTAAACAGCACATGTAACATACTTCATGTGAATGACTGTAAAAAAACGTCATGCTATTTTTAATCGGGGACCGGCGCTGTATTTACATTGGGGTTACTGGTGTTCATTTGCTAGAATATAACAGAACTGTTTACCAACATGCCACCAATTATACACAACCTCAGTGCAAGCCTCACCGAATATGACATGATTTACACAGTTTCATACGTTGTGTTTAGTTTCAGCATCTGAGGGAACAACTACAAATGAGGAACCGTGACCGAAAACACTCCTACGGGTTTCTATATTTTGTGTGTGTGTGTGTGTGTGTGTGTGTGTGTGTGCTTCAAGTGATGGTATTATAGCAGCTTTGTACATATGCAAAAAAGCACACTAAGTTCTTGAAACCAGAGCACTCAGAATTAATTCCTAACCCAAGTAAAATATGAACAAGGTGAACTAAGATGACCAATGATTATGTAAACCCAAGGTTAAAGACGAACAATTTCAAGCAAGAAAACCCAAGTGAACCAATTAACAGAGTATCTGCAGAACTTTAAAAATCCAATTTAAGACATCAAGGCCTTTTTAAAATGAATACCGTATGTCCATACCGAACAAACTCAGAATAAATCCTGTATCTCAGATTCTTCTTCTTGATTGAACAAGCTAGGGCTTGCATTAAACTGCAAAATGAGATAAATGCCTTAGAAAAGTTCTTGGTCCTTCCTTGATGACAAAGCAGTCCAGAGAAAAGCTATACGAGTTTACGTTAAATTAAATGTCAAATTCCCCAACTGTAGGCCATAAGCAATTGTTAAGCATAAATCTGCTCTTTTCACTGACTACGAATGCAAATGAAACCTTGAGCACATAGAACGTGCAGGGCTCACATCCACTAAATCATATCAACGTGTTTTAATGTTTAATAAAAAAGACTTTCTTAGGCTACCTAAATTAAAAGACACAACTCTACTCAAGCAATAGATGTACTTACAGTATGACCATGCGCCAACGTGTGCGAACCAAACACAGTTTGGGTTCTGAGAGTACTTTCTCACGGCACAGTAAACATCTGCAGCTTCACCTTAGATCAGAGGTCTTTCCTGAGACTCTAATTGAATCAGAAGGTTAAACTGGCACTAGAATGACTGCACAAGAGCTGGACTGAGTGGACAGTAATTGGATTCATTACAAGCCCGGACTCGCACTGGAGTACAAAACTGCAGCTGAACATAGTATGCGTGTGCGTGAGGGAGTGAATATGACATGCCATCTGGTCACTGGGATGAAAGCAGGCTTCATGCTACACGCAGGCACGGCAGTCATGGGACTAGCTGCACATGATCACCATCACAATCTATTCTTCATGTCTGCAAGTAGGGAACACATCTACAACTGTGCTGCGCTACTCTAAATTCTATGTACTAGGGGCTTATGGATTTAGATGTCATTTCAGTTTCTCATTTACAACATTCCCATAATTCCTACAAGGTCATTAAGAAGTTAAGACTGTATTTAATGTAAATCCTACACCATTTTTTCAGTGTAGCAGTAAAAAAATGAACAAATAACCCCTATATTACTGTACATACAAACAAATAACCCTTGAATAGATTAACGATATTTTTAAATAATAAAAAAAGTGTGTGCATGTGATCTTAATCAGTGCTGGACTTTGGCTGCACAACCTACCATTTCTATTTCTATCAACAGAGGTCAGATAGACATGCCCATGTCTGGATGCCTCTAAAACAGCCTTTGAAAAGTGAAACATAACCACACTGACCAACAGCAATAGGTTTTATACCAGGAAACAGTGGAAGTGCCTCACCACCGATCTCTATGACAATGAAGTCTAACTGAATAATTCTGATTGTTAAGATGTGAGCTCTGGACGATCTGTATTGACCCGTCTTTCTGCCCGCATGTCTTCAACTGAACCTGATCCCGCAGCAGCAGGGGAAAGACTAGCTGTGGATTTACACTTCTAAAACAAACCTTTCATCAGCCTCACAAGCAGTCAAGTGAGCTGCTACTGAATTTGAGTTCTATATAGAGTACTGACCTACTATTAAACAGAGTTACTATTTAAAAAGGATTTGCTGCACATAGTTCCAGTTTGGGATGCTCATGATGCTTCATCAAATATTTAGACGTTTGCATCAATATTTTATTTATTTGTGTGCATATCATTTCCTAAAGTTTAATGAAAATGTGCATATCTATGAAGACATGCAGCAAAAAAACAGTAACAGTTGAATCATGACATATGCATGACACTAGTTACATTTACATGCAACCTAGTAATCGGTTTACATTACTTACTTTCTGAAAGCCTTCATGTAAAAACCTCAATCAACCTGACTGAAATTATCCAATTGAATTAGCAAATGTAAACCTTTAAATCTGACTGTTCAATAAGAATCCTCCACATGCATATGTTTCTTTACTTCTTACAGACTGGCCAGTGGAGGTGACCGAATGTTTTCTAGAAATGTCAAAAAAAAAAACATTTCATCAGTTCTTCCAGCATATGCGCTTAAAGTCTGTTCAGAATATATGCAATGCACGAGTACAGCAAATTAATATTTGTATCAGAAAATGCTAATCAAGAATGTTTTAAAAGCCACAGAAATATTGTAATTGATATGAATGACAACTGTGGCAATCAGCATTAAAAGTAACAGTGCAGAGACATTTAACAAAGAGCATCTCAATCTAATTTTGGGAATCTGCGTGATTATTATTTACTAGAAGCAGCATGAATTTATTAGACCTGTAGCAAAGCTTCACTGCTGTCGTGAAGTTCGTCTTTGGCGTATAGGGAGTTGAATCAAGGCTACAGTCACTCAAGCCGTTTCTAGGACAGATAAATATAGCAACAGCAAATCCACGTCTCTTAAAGGAAAACCAGGCTTTGTTGTTCTAATAAAAACATATACACAACACAGAGCTCAGGAAGAAGCACACTTAATGCAGCTGTGAGGAGAAACAAAAAAACCAGACAAAAGAGCAGCTCTGCAGGTGCAGCTGATGATGTTTTCTCATTGATTCCTCAATTTAAAACCTGGTCGACCATCGGCAGCAATCACTCTGTAGTTGAAATTAAGCATTAATCAAAACTAAAAATAAAACGCTACCACAAATGCAGCGTTTTGCAGTGTACAGCCAGAGGATTTCATCAGAAACCAGATATCACCCCTGTGACACCTTCACACACAAACACAGATGAACAGAGAGATACGCAAGCACTTCCTTGAGCGACTGCAACTGGGTCACATCTGCCACTTGTCATTAGGGAGTTACCTCTCATCGCAATCATGCTGCCAAACAGACAGCACAATAATTGCTGAGCGTCTCTAGAATACAGAATACACCTGAGTGGAGCCACGACACACGCACACACACACACGACTGCAGCCGCACACAACACATGCATCTCATTCCCTCTGCAAGAACAAAAAGAGGCCATTGAAAGGAGGAGCTCTTTCAGAGAAAGCACAGGGTGGCTGTGTGCAGACAAAGCATCTCCAAAACACAGTCCTCGGCCGTGCGCTGCGCAGAGGGCCGTAATTCAGCTATAAATATTTGATAAGGCTGAGTGCACTGGAATGTGTGGCGGAGTCGTGAGGGGAGTTCATGCATAGCCAAGTGTGCTGGAGGCCGGGACGCTCCAGGATGACACTATCTGATGAAGGTCACGGAGGAACGCAGACTGCGCGTTACACATACGCATGCAGGATTTCACAGCGGAGCAGTCATTAACAGTAATGAACAGGCGCTCGGTCTTTAGTTCAATCAACAAATATCGATGGGCTGCAAATTTCTCACAATCTGTAAAACAGGCACAATTATTAACAAAAGTCTTATTTATTCGGTTCTTATACAAAAATGTGCTGCTTATATACTGATCCATTGTGCTGCTTAAGTATACTATTCTTATGTATACTGCTTCCTGTTTTGATCTCATTATGTATCATGTTTACTTTACTATGTGGCATACAAAGGTATTTTTATGCATTGCATGAAAACCATTTTGCACAAAAATAAACAGTAATACTTTAAGATGATGTAGTTACATATTACATGTACTATAGGAAAATTCACTGTAATTTTTCAAATGCAAAAACAGCCACAGCAGTTATTCGGTGGACTGCTTAAATCATCACAAGCGCTCTTCGCGATAAACTTACACTCACAAATAGCATCACATTCCCAATTTGTATATGAGCAGGCCTGAGCTTGCATCAAACACCCATTGTGGCTTGTTGGCAACATTTAGCCGACTCAGCACAATGACATCATACTGAGAACTGAGACCTTTAGTGAAGTTAGCTGTCAGTCATGTCCTGAGGTGTCAGTAACCCCTCATCTATCTGCTCAGAGAACAGTACACTGCTCCCATTATCAATGACTAAGCTGCCTACACTGCAAGTGTGAGATGAACACATTGACACCGATCTGTTGCATCATATATCCCGCACACAGTGTTGCTGTTCCTCCAGCAGAGTTCTTACTGTGGAGGAAGACGCCATATCCAATGTTCCATAAACACCCGGAATGTTTGCAGGGGGCTAGTTTCCCCCAGGATGTCTCAATCAGAACTGTTACTAATTCAGTTCTCAGGCTATGTTTAAAATACACTGCAAGCGTGCTACTTCAGTGCTTGCTACAAAGCAATAAACCTTCTGCGAACTGTAAATAAAAGGTTTTTACTGCACTTTCAATAGCAAAGTTATAGCCTACAACAATAAAAATTTATTCAAAACTGTGTCTTCATTTACTCAACAACAATATGGCTTTCTGATTTGAACAATGTTTAAAAACATATTTGGAAGAAAGGTTGCTCTTTTCCATAAAATAAAAAAGAGTGAAGTTAGTTCTTGCATTATCTTGTGCTAACTAATGGACCCTTATTGTCACATGTTAAATCACCAGTAGCCATGTTATCCTTACATAGGAAAAGACCAAATGGGCCACTTTATTGGGCGTTCTGCCCTACTTGTGGCTTTACATTTCCTTTCTACCGTCCTTAAAAACACTGTAGGTTAAAAACATCGCCCTTTTCTGTTTTACAGGTTCATAGAGGTGTAAAACAAAATGTTATCAGACAAATAATGACCAATTCTGTTTTTAGGAAACATCCCTGTACACCCTGTTCACGCCCCATAGTTTTTGTCTTCTGTTTCCAGCCTGAAATTAAAGTGTGGGTCACTTTCATGGTGCATTTTGTCCTACTTTACATTCCTTGTATGGTAAAAGAGCATTCAGGCAATTCCTTCAAACACTGTCTTTATGAAGAAACACAGTCGTACAAGTCTGGCACAAAATAATGTTGAGTAAACGATGACCATTTTCAGTTTTCTGTGAACTATCCCTCTAAAATGACTGTTCTGCAACAAGCCTGTCTCTCGTCCTCTCTCTCGCTCTCTTGGATACGAGAGGCATAATTAGAAACAGCCGCACTATGCACAGTACTGCATTGAAGGAGCTGTTTGCTAAATGGGTCATAGTGCAACCCTGCCCTTCCTCCCTCAGACACACACATGCATACACCGTTTCAGGCAGTACACTTCTCAGTGGATCAAGCAGATTATATGCCCCTCCAGACTTCGCTCCAGCAAGAGGGAACATGACGATATAATCAGCTTACTTGGCTGGAATGAACGGACAGGCCTGTCAAAACACAAGACACCTCTGCCTGCTATCACTCTAACCGACACTAGACGACCCCTGTTCCAACACCCACCCAAAAACAGGCACACCATCCATCTCGGTCTCAAAAAAACGGGGGTTTTCCACACAGCTGCAGTTCTGTCCAACACCCACCGTCTGTCTGGGCCGCTCACATGTCATCCGTGCCACTGATTTAATAAGCGAACAAGCAGGAAAAATCCCCAGCAACTCTAAATCTCAGTTCCTCCGGCCAAATATATGCACGGGTCTGTCCTTGATAGTTTTCTGTGGGCTTGTGGCTTTCGTGGGGCTCCCAAAAGGCACTCGTGCTTTCAACCAGTTAAGTTAGCGCCCTGTAGCTGTAGACACAATAACACGACTGACTGCACAGCACAAGCAGAGGGTTGATAAACATCCTGTTAGACGAAAACGCAAACAGTCCAACCTGCCTTCACGTAACCGGCATGATACATCTACCTCTATGTTTTTAGCTTCTCAAAGTTGTTTTTTTATGGAAAACAAGATATTGTTTACCTCTTTGCTGCTCTTGAGGATAGACCCGAGCCAAAGGTGGAGCCCAGTCGGTAGCCAAGCCCCACTCAAGTTAAAGAAACTCGAGTGGGATGCAGATGAGCGAGAGAAAAAGAGGAAGAAAAGCAAAACAAACAAGTTTCTCTCAAAGGCGTCTTGTGGTCTTTAAAAGAAGAGGCGTGCTTTGAAAAGAGACCTTCCCTTCTTAGATGCTGGCCACATGTCAGACATTTTATGTGGCTGACAGGAAACACAGAATGAGAGAAAAGCCTCGGCTGCCGCAGAGCTCAAAGAAACGGGGCGAGGAGGACAAAAAAGTGAGGCGGACCGTTTGCTCGCTCGCTCGCTTCCTCTTCTGCTCGTCTCTCAGTATCCGAGCGTCAGACTGTTAGCCAGTCTGTGATCAGCGGTGCTAGAGAACAAGTCAGATCCGTCCGATAAGCGATGTGTCTCGGCCTGCCTGATTCTGGAACTGGGTCAGGCTGCCTGCTTCCTCCAGAGCCCAGTTATACAAGCGTTTACACACACACACACGCTCCACCACTGCAGTGTTCAGGAAGCTCCTGAGAGCCACGAACTGAAAGAACAAGCTCGCACAGGCTGCTATTGTATTTTCCCCCTCGTCATGGTTTTTTTTGGTTTGCTGTTGCGCATTTTTTCTTGGTGGCTGTTTGTGTGGTGAGCAAATCAGTGTGGCACGGTTGAGAGTGAAACGAAAGAATCAGA
This sequence comes from Enteromius paludinosus, assembly GCA_032361165.1. Lineage (NCBI taxonomy): Eukaryota > Metazoa > Chordata > Actinopteri > Cypriniformes > Cyprinidae > Enteromius > Enteromius paludinosus. Next base: position 4,145,405 of record JAUMHQ010000069.1, read on the forward strand.
GAGAGACAGAGAGAGAGGGTGAGAGAGGAAGAGAGAGGGTGGGTGGGGTGCCATGGAGGCGAGTGTAAACCATGAAAAGGGCGTTGCTATGTACAGTGTAACTAATCTCCCACCATCACAGGTGGCAGAGCCGACCCACAGTATGACTCACCCCGATGAGAGGACCGCTGGTACACACACACACACACACACACACACACAAAGAATTAAAGGCATAGCTTATCCAAACATTTCTATTCGGTCAACTTTACTCATCCTTATGTCATTCAAAACCCGTAAGAATTGTGTGTGCATCTAAAACCTTGAGAGGTTTTTTATCACACATGCATAGGCTCACCATGTAAAACATTATTTTTGGTAAACTATCTTTTTAAAAATAGAAATGTTGTCATTGCTTATTAAATGTCTTTCCAAACCGTATTATTTTCTCTGGAATAAAAAAGCAGACCTTTTGTAAAAAGTCTTGCCTTTTGTTGAAAACCATGATCTTTTTTTGCCAATAGAAAAAAACCCATCGGAATTTATCCAATAGTTTTTAATGTGAGGAAAACATTAAAATTCAATGTCATTATTTGCTTTATATTTAGCCCTTAAAATGAAATATGCACATATTTTTAAACTTTCTGAATCTCAGTAAGTCATACAACACCCAAAGACATTTGGTATCACTGACATCAAATCTTGCACAATCTTGGCATGCTTTAGACCTTATGTGAAGTGTGAAGCCATTGTCTTTGAATTTCACAAGATCGGGACGATGTTAAAACAAACAGTTAATTCATAAAAACATATAACCTTACCTTAAGCGTTTGAAAAAAACTAACAGAAGACAAAGAGCACCGCTAAAGGTGCGGAGCTACAGAGTCTATATTAGAATTCACATGAGCGTGAATGAGATTTGATTAGCTACTGCGATACTGTGTTACTGTTTATTTAGCATCTATTCTCATTCTGCCAGGAAATTCTGTGTCTTATTTTATGTTCCCCAGCAAGTAAAATACTGGTTTGGAATGACACGAGGCAGAGCAAATGTCAGTTTTAATTTCTGGGTGAACTGTCTCTTTAAAGAGCATTATAAAGCTTTAGTAAGCAAGGCCATGGACACGCTTCCTGTTCATGGGTCCAAGCGACTTTCTCAGCAGCTCTGTATTCAAATGGCCATGCTGGGCAGAAATACAAGCCTGCTGAAACCCATTAGTCACCGGACGCACTTGCAGAGAGGACACAATAATCCACATAAATTAAAATGAAGGGACAGGCATTTGGCTCGCAGGTAGGTTGTCCTTGGCTCAGACGTGGAGTGTAATACAGTAGAGGATTAAAGGGAAGTGCGTGTGCCCACTGGAGCGATCAGGACACAGACAGAGAAGCAGGAGTGAGGGTGGGCTTCCTCACACTCCAGTGGCTGTGCCCACCTCAAGGGCAGGACGCCATGTTCAGTCTCCTGAAGCGAAGACAGAAACTGTGAGAAAATAACACAGCTCTGTTTACCCTATATCCAGGAACAATGATTAAGAACCAACTAATGAAGGGATCAGCTTAAAGACAACAAGCATCAGTTCACATTCTTCTAAAGCAAAAAAAGCCAGTATTATCTGCCACTAAAACAACTTTTCTGCTGATGTAACCAGGACTGTGGAAAATGACATTAACCAAGCCTGTGGGGAATTTCAGCCCCTTTTATATTCTGCCAGATAACAGTCATAAGTCCAATTGCTTGGAAAAGCAATAGCAGAATCCACCAAAAGAGATATGTTGGCAACCACCACCAATAATATCAGACACATGCTTTTCACCAGTGGATCAAAAGTTGATTTAAAAATAACAATTCTCTCATTTACACACCCTCATGTCTCTCAAACTTTTATTTCCTCTACAGAACATAAAACACTGGAACAATGGAAATTTATTTTTTTTAAGGAAAGTATACTATTGGTTTCCACTCTTTAAATATCTTAATACATAAAAAACATTCTCAAAATATTTTCATTATCAAAATATCTATTATTCTGTGTTCCACAGATGAAAGAAAGTCATACAGTTTTGGAACAACATCAGGGTGAGGAAATGATTACAGAAATTTCATTTTTGGTTGAACTACCCCTAAAACAATACCCACATATGCTTACCAAATGCAATTTTAAGTCATTATTAAAGGCTTTATAACAGGCACAAGGACAGACATGTGCTACATAAACAGAACAAGGCACACACACACATCAGGAATGAAGATACCAGCATGACATTTAAAGCCGGCTGTGTTGAAAAGCAGGAAGTGGCAAGAAATGAGTATGGGTGCGTGAGTGTTCCCTCTCTCTCAGACAGCATGATAAAAGCCTGCTGGAGTCCAGAGTGTCTATGCCGCAGTGTGTTCTTGGCACCCGAGCTGTCATGCTCAAAAGACCCAAAGCGCTCCACCATGATCAAAGACCATTTTCACGCACAGAAACCCAATCTCACGTCTCGCGCTCATTCCTTCCCTCAGTACGCTGCCAGCGCGCAGTCAAACACAGCATCGCTTTAAAAAATTGCAGACATGCTGCTGTTATTTCCCAGAAGTCTTTTATTAGTAAATGCATTACATTCTCTCAGATTGTTAGTTCTTACTTCATTTTTTGCTCTGTGCTGATTTTGGAAATCTGTGGTATTCTCTGGAGTTAGGGTGAAAATGCGCTCACTTTTTCCCCCCAACCGCGTCCTTTTTTAGGCCAGGAATTCTAAATTGCCTAAAATTTACAGTTAACTACCTATTACAAGATGGCAACAATTAACATTAGTCACTGCGTTAGGTGTCATGAACTAACAATGAACAATACTTAAGTCTAGATTAATGATTCCGAACACATTAAACTACTGTTAATGCCCTGATTATTATTTTATACGTACATTATTGTATAAGTACAATATGTTCACCTTATGAATATAATTGTGAATGTAAAAAAAACTAAATTATGCTGAACATAATTTTTGTTTTTGCAGCTGAAAGCACAATAAAATCAGCCAAAATATTTTGTATGTGGACGCACAAAGGACGGGGCATATTTTGAGTTTTATTATGGATGGATCTAAGATCAGTAAAGTGCCTAGTCTGAACTACTGTGTTGAAAACACAGAAACCAGCCATAATAGACTCAGGGAACGAAGTGATCCGGAAAGCAGGTACAACTCGTAAAGGTAACAGCACAGGTTTTGTGTGACTGGGGAAAATGTTACGCTTATCTAGTTCAGCCAGTAAAAGGAATTTCCCGTCATCGTCACATCAACAGAAACTAGCTTGTTTTTGAATAACGTGAGGTTTGTGAAGCAGACGTGCTTTAGCCAGCAGAGCAGTTACACAGATATGCAGGACATGAGTTAACACACTCGAAGAACCTGATTTAGAAATGTTAATGACTCACACCACAATTTCTGAATGAAACTTAAATAACACGTGTCATGTCATAATTTCTCAGTCAATCACATGTACTTGTTAGCTCTTTACACCCCCTAGTGCTACATTGGCTTTTTGTTAAAAAATACATTTATATGGGGGAAATATTAGTAATTCTTTCATTCAGCAAGGATAAAACAACTTAAAAGTTTTGTATTCATTAAAGAATCATGAAAACTAATAAGCTTCAACATTAACTTTACTTTTAATAAATGCACTGATGCCAAACTTTTGAATGATGGTGTACACACACGCACACACACACAAACAAAACATCATTCTTGGCTTTATGGCTTTTGATACTTTTTCCCTATTTTCTCCAACGCAAAACGGAAGCTCCAGACACTGTGACATTTAATTTAATCGAGCGTTCCTCTTCTGTTCTGCCTGTTTTGCATAATAACTTTCACCATTCAAATTGCTCCTCTCTGATAGGGTCAGGTAGCAGCTCGACAGCTGTGATCGCATTCATGCAATTAACGTTCCGGCAAAAGCTCTGGCATAAACCTCAGCGAACGCCGCCTTATCTCCCTGCTTTTAAGGTCATGAAGATGAAATATGGTGCCAATTATGCGTCAGCCCAGAAAAGTGCCGTGCGCCACGAAGGAAGAATTTCACCGGTGAAGATTTTAATCAGCAAGCTCATATGTTTCCCGATCAATAGGAGAGCGTAATCTTCAGTGCAGTAAAAGTGGATCAGGTTTGTGGACGGACGGGTGAGCGTTCCAGGAATATCCCTTTTACTGCAGGGCCTGTTAATCTGTCTGCCAGCTGCCCAAGAGACGACACAGCAAACCTGTCTTCAGATGTCCTGACAAGGACCTCGGCAGCACTTCACTGGCTGAAGTGTTGAGTGATACTGAGCTTCTCTCTCTTGATTTATCTAACCTCTCTGCTCTTTTTTTATTCAGAAATAAACAAATGATTTCAGAAAATGAATGATAACATAAATCCAATGGTTCCTTTAGTGGTTCATGTGTTTATTAGTGATATCTCAAACACTTGTTCTGTTAAAGGAGGTGACCACAGGGGATGTTCAGTGTTTGACCTATAGGAATCCCCCATCAGATTGACATGACAGAACGTCAGTCTAATAATACTCTAATGACTAGTTGACTTGTAGTTGCAAAGGTACTTACTGTTAGTAGAAGTGGACTATCAAAACAAACTTTTACCTAAAAATCTGATCCATATGCTAGTGTACTCCCAAATAAACTTGGGGCTATTGTTTGTATTTCACTTCTTTTCTCAAGAAGTAGAACAAATTTGTGAATCGGAGCCCTGGAAGGTTTGTGAGATTCTTCTGACTGTCAGTAGGCCTTTGTTTTCCTTCGGTCTCTCTCTCTTGCTTTCAGCACATTACCTGCACTGCAAGTCATAGCCCAAATCACACAAACGTCACCACAGGCAAATGACCGTGTCAAGGCAATGCAAGACATGAGTGTCTGCGCCAGGGATCTGAAAACACTGCAACACCGTGTATGAAACATTTAAACACAAAAAATACATCTTCAAGAACAATATGTTATGGTACATTTGTCCATAATCCAATACACCAGTTTTTGTTGCACTGTTACTCAAGCTGTGAGCTAGCAATGCTATTTAAATGCAAGAGATGAAAAGCCTAGGTTCTTTAATATAATAAAACACCAATAAATAGACAATATGCCTTTGGATATTTAATTTAGTCGCTCAGCTGCTTGGTACTTTACACATTTGCTTTCGTCGTCAACAGCACTTCATACTATATTTCAAACCTCAATCTATGTCCCAACGCATCAGAAACACATCTACTGTTCTTTGTTGAGTGTGTTGATCTTGATCAGCAGCGTGCAAGAGCTCTGCAGAACACACTAAACTAACAAACAAGTCACCGTCAATCAATCTACCAACAGAATCCAAATGAGTAAAAGCATGGTCTATTAATAACATTCACTACAGCAACGTCACTCATGTTGTGATGATTGCATGCGTATGAATATGAGCGTTACATAATCAGCATGCAGTGAATGCAGGAGTATTTTTAAGGAACTTTTCAACTGTGAGACACGCGGCCACTAAATGTACAGTAGAGACGGCAGGACACACACTAAATTGCTTTCATGTGGTTGCTGAGAAGATACAGGCACAAATAACAGCCAATGAGCCATCTCAGTCTGTCACTGTGCACTGCTTCTAAAAAAAGACACAAAGACACTATTTACACACTCGCTGCTGCTGTGACACTCCAGTGACTTATTACACAATTCACACGCTTCACATCTGTTGATTCTCCTCAGAGATTTGCTCCTCGTTAAAAAGTTTTACACAAAGAAATTAATGATGCGGTTGAAAAAAGTGTTTAACATGATGTTCACTCACGTGAGATGCCAATTACAAATCCAAAAATATCTGTGGTTTATCTGACATGGAGTGGTTATACATTGACCAACACATCATTACCGCTTTTGTGGAATAGATGTACATTAGTCTTAAATGGGAAGCATCTTGGAAAAGAGGACTGCTGTGCTGAAACAGTCTGATATAAAACCAGCAAAAAAACATTTATGGCTTTAACACCTGTAAAAAGCACCTGTAAAAGCCACCTTCGGTTCATTTGGTTGTGATCAGAGTAAAAAAAATAGACATTATAGTTTTTTTCAGCTGTTTTGTTTCCTTTTAACCACACACTGTTTGCTCTGGTCCGAACCAGCTATGAAGTACCAAAATGTGACTTTGAACGCATTCCCTATACTGACTTTCGATTGGTCAGAAGGAGCGTGCAGGAAAAATCCAACAGTGCCCTTCCCTAAACAATGTTCTTGTGAGCTTTCAGAAAGGTGCATCAGACCAAATTTCTGAGGCTCTGCACATCCTCGCAACTCCAAGTTTGTCCACGACGTGCCATGCTAAACTGCACGCTGTCAACAAACACTTACTCATCCCATAACGCACAGCGCGGCTGAATACATTAACTGGTTTAGTCCAAAATTATGCAGTTCTTTTTGCAGTTGGCTCTGTTTGCGGTCGTATCGCATTCTCATCACAAACAAACCTCATTAGAGTTAGAGACCGCCTCTTCAAGGAGGTCTCGGAATGCTTGTTTTGCAAGGTTTTGGTGCGCACCTGAGTACTTCATTCTCACCTGCAGGGATAACAAACTCTAATGCGAAGTACCCTAAGAAGAAACATTAACAAAGCAGATAATAATACAAATTAAACAGCTGTCATCATCCACTCAGAGTGGAAGTCAACGTTATGTTTATCAATATATGCATCTATACATCATGAGCTGAATTCAGTCACAGTGTATTCACAGAACGACTCTCTAAAGGTAGCAGCAGCTCTGTTCTGGAGCTCAGAAGACGACACTGGGGCCAGACAGTCATCCCTTTGTTTCCCTGTCAACAGGCCCACTTGTTGCTCTCAGGGATTGGACAGATAAAAAGGGAGATTGTGGTCGCCTTGCCTCATGATATCAATTTGTGTGTGTTCTTTCAAGCTGGGCTTGTAAAAATAGTGGCGCCTTTGTGAGAACCAGTGAAGCGTTATGGATGGCTCTAATGTGAACGGGGGTGTCCGGAACTTCTAGGATTTGAACTGCATGGCTTTTAAAAGTAGTAAACTAACCATTCTGTGAGTCACCCACCTGGACTTGTGATTTGCAAATTCTCTTCACCTCCTCCGCTGATTGCAGTCAGTTATTTTATGTAAAGAATTAGTACAAAGGTTTAAATCCATCAAACACTGCTAAGATCTTTAATACAGTGTGAATGTCTTGAGTGGAGAGCTTGATCTCCTGAGTGCCTCCGGCTACGGACAATCTCTCCACAAACTATGATGGATAATTATATCATCAACTATTGTCAAAGAGCCCTTGGAGGATCGCCTACGAAATACTCAAACAATTAACGACTCGTTTTATCGATAGCTGGATTTTTAAAGCAATTAAGCTTTGAAAATTCCTTGCGCATTAATCAAAATCCTACTTACAACACTGGATTTGAGGAAAGAGAGGTATTTGTGCACCAGAGAGAAAGTGAGAGAGTGAGATAGAGCTGTGGCTTTAAAATCAGAGCCAGCTGGAATATGCAAATGACAGTTTTATTATCAGCAGTGCTGTGGTGCTGATAGGGTTTCGCTGAGTGTACAATCGCAGCCGAACAAACTTCCTGAGGGAACGCTGTCCCCTCCACCAAACAACAGCCAACAGTTTTCTCTAGTCTCAGACTGGGAGCAGTTTATTGCATGAATATTTCAAAAAGCCCATTTCTATTCTTGGCAAGCTGTGACCTCGTTCACTCTCGTTCTAACAGCCTTCGAGTTATCTATGGCAAAAACTAGCATGAAATGAGATTCATAGATTATAGTAAGAGCATTCTATGTTCTACATTTCTAGCATACACTGAACAAAATATTTCAGCAACATGATTGCTAGATATTTTAACCTAACTTTACTGAATTGTGGTGGATACACTTAAAAATATGTCAAATCGAAGCCATTTATGTTGAGACTTATGCCACAAATCATTTTTGCTGCGTTAACTAAAACCAGATGCTTTGCACTTTGTGGAATCAGGGGAGTAAATGCTGAAATCAAGTGTTTGAGAGTGGAAGGAAAGCCCTGGTAATGTTCAGTGTTCAGTTTGGTGTTTGCTTTTAAAAGAGTTTCTGTTTGTGCTGAAGTTTGTATGGTTACCATTTTGTTAAAAAGTAGTGCTTATAGTTGGGTTGTAGGTTGCTGTATTAAGACTGCAATATATGCTCCTTCTTTCAAAGAGGAATAGCTGTGCTTATGCCAGTGCAGTGATGAGTAAATTCCTACTTGTGCTATTGCTGCAGAAATTATATTTTAAATGCTAGAACCTAAAAGAAGGTCAAAGACTTTCGAAAACAAAGTTAAATATACTGGAATCTACTCAACATCATTTAGGTGATTTAACTCAGAAACAATTAAGTTCAATTAAAAATGTACATCGAAAACTATGATAAATTGTGTGTAATCCCATGCCTTTATTATAAGACACAAGTATCTGGGTGAGGAAGAAAACTCTAGACTAGTCTCGTCTTATGGCATGTTCACAGACCACAAACAGTCTGCACAATGATTAGGCATATATGATGCTTATGTCACAAAACTGGTCTGCATTTCTGCATTTCCATGCAAAGCTGATGGCTGGTGCATGGAAATTCAATCCTGTTTATGACGTATTGTAACTGTCTATGGTGCTTTATATCAGGACCAGACACATCTGGCTATAGAACTAACTTTGGTGTTGTGTATAACAGGGCTTTACAAAAATGACAGAAGCCAGGCCATCCATTCAGCCCTATCACAATCCTGTTTTGCTCCCATTGGCTGAGGAAAAGGCTGTGTCTGTACTGCTCTCTCTCTCTCTCTCGTGCTGCGGTCGCTGTCAAACCCATCATCCCCAACCTCCTCCCGCCGAAAATGAGGTCACACGGAAAAAAAACGAAAAGTAAAGCTATAAATAATACACAGCTACCGCAGTGAGTGCATTCTGAGAACAAGATATTTTCAGGGCACCATCTCTGCACAGAAATAAAATTCTTCAGGCAGATGAAAACATCTGTTCTGTGTTCCCAAAGCATTTTAGATTTTCTGTGCATCTGCTGTTGCGTAAGACAACAGCATCTAAAGCTTTAGAGAAGCTATTTATATGTAATTTGTAGGCATGTCACAATGATACTTTCTGTTGATACGATTGCCCCAGAAATAATTGTTGTTATTCTAAAGACCATTTTATGCCACTGTATATCATAATGTAACAGCATAGCGATTCAAGAAGGCCTACACACTTCAAAATGACAAACCTTTACTTTTACAGAATATTTAATTCACGGAAATTAAGCATCATAACATTAGATACCTTAAAAAACATTTTCTAATGAAAACATGCAATGTAACAAGCAGGCTAGAAGAAAAGAGAAATGCACAATGAACTGTAAGGAGACTTTGTCATCTATAGATTTTCCCTGACCTTCTTAAATTAAGGGTCCACACTACTGCTGAAAAACACGATCACTACTTAGCAGTCAGATGTCCGTACGCACAAAGGCACGGATATTTAGATTTTCTTAATACTCATTGCTGGACATTCATGCCAGATTCATCAGTGCACATGAAAACAGCCTTGAGTTTTCATAAACAACCATCTGAAAACAACCTTTCCACTGACTTTACCTCAATCCATACAGTGTAAATATAAGACTGTTTGAGCCAACTTGCTCTCAGGTCTGGTTCGATTCTCACATGAAATGGGGACTTTCACATTTTAATCGATTTCTGATGTATAAAATGATTTTTTTTGAACATCCTGTTTCACTTAAAAATGTTTCACATTACAAAAATTGATTGTGAATGTGGTTTCATATTGATGCACTGATGCAAAGGAAACAATGTACACTTAAGTCAAAGCCTACAACACATAAAAAACTATCAATAGATATAAAACATTTAAAAAATACAATTTTAATAAAAAATTGAGAGAGCAATACTTGATTTCTTCCATCAAGAATTGATTGAATGACAAAATCAGACATTGCATTCCAGAATGGAGCCAGCCCTTATGTGGGTTTGCTAAAACAAATGCCTAAAAAGGTATTTGACTATTGGGTAACATTAGCCAGTAGCTAGGTGACGGCAAAGGATAAAGAAAGGCTTGCAGTGGCAGATAAAATATTGAGGAAAGATTACAAGCACAAACACTGTTTTCTTAGGAATAACATGCACTGATGAATAATACACAATAGGACCAAGACTGTGTAATAAGAGCATAAATAAAGTCCATTTTGATTTCATGTTGACTTCAAATACTGTATTAACAAAAGCAGAAAGAAAACACTTTATTCCACACGTTAAAACCAAAATAAGACAGGAGATAATCACAACACACTATTTTCCCTTTAATTTGAAAGTCTCATTGATTTCAGCTTGTTTTTCCACTCTCTCTCTCTTTCCAAGCAGCTCAGCTCTAACATGAAAGGCTCAGAATGAGGACAGAACAGCCTGCCAAATAACATTTTTCTGAAGCTGGAGGCAAGCGGCCAAAGAGAAATCTGTAAAGAAAGAGGAAGGGCAAGCGTGCATTACATTTATTATAAGACGGGCACACTGCTCTCTCTCTCTCGCTCTCTCTGAACACGGGCCGGCAGTATTAATTCATGTCTTTAAATTGGAGGCGCAGTGGTCTGGGTGCACTGCAGTCTGATCAAGTGAACAGGGGGAGGACTTGACCTTCATCGGGTCAGTTGGCCCTTAGATCTAGCTGCTTCAGCCTGTATGGTGTAATATCTGGCAGGAAGACAAAATAAATGACCCCTAACCCAGAAAGCAGTGCTGTTTACAGGCTAACGTGCAGCTGCAGTGTTCACTGGTCTTCAGCTGTTTACATTACCTTAGCTTGATTCAGATCTCAGTGAATCTATGCCACGAGCAAAATCACGTCAACGTGAATTCAAAATTGACCCCATTTACTTTCTAAATGGATGATTCTGACATTATCGAGCATGTTACAAGTAACAAAAACGTAACTGCATACTACAACTTTTCTTGAATATCCAGTTACACACAAAAACCTTGACAGTACATGTTACTTTGACTCTCTATTTAAACTGACTCACCTTGTTGCAAAGAGCACTGATCCTGCAGTACCCGGACTCTTAGATGCACCAAATTTACACCATGGCCTCTCTTATTTCCTGATCCCAGCATGGTGGTAGGGCACAGCGCAAATTTGTTGCATTTGCAGGACAAATCTGTACCTCTGAAGTCACCTTTGCCGAGCACTCACCAGACAAAGTCCCACTTCATTAGATGAAAGAACAAAAAAGCTGTGATGTAATATCGCCGGTTACATCCCTGGCTTCTACTTGCATAATAGGGTGCCACAATGGTGAAGAGTGGCCTTGATCTAATGCTGACCCAAGCACCTGCGTACCAGTGAACTTACTTAAGAACATGTTTATCACCTGACTGCCTGCCCGAGTAAAAATAGCAAAGCCGACAAACTCAGGTAACACTGCAACCTCAGCTGATAAGCTTCTAATGTGCTATTCTTTATCTTAATGAACACGAAAAACAAATGACTCAACCAGTTACAACTCACAAAAAAAGGCATAACCGAAGCACTCATAATCAATAACTAATTCGCCTAAATTGACATTTCTGCCAACATTTTCATTTTGTTCCAAACCAGTTTGATTTCATTGCTTCTGGACCACAAAAAGAAAGCAAACTCGCTCTTTTTCACACAATTAATAGGACACACCGCACTACGACTTGGAAAAAGATGGATTACAATGCACAATATTTGGTGACAACAATTTTCACTCAATAATTGCTAGTAAATTTCTTTCATGATTCATTTGTCATCATAGTCAGAGACTGACTGTTCACCATTCGTTTCCTTTGTATCGGAACAAACACGCGTTTGAGTAAATGATCACAGAATTGGCTTTTTTATCTAAACTACCCCTTTAAAGTAGTGTAGGACACGTGAGGCGGCACACGCAAGTGTTTTTTGGGTCGCAGCAGTGCGATGCTGCCGTTTTTGAGCAGGTGTGTGAGCGTATTTATTTTCCTGGCTCGTCTGTCACCGGCTATGCCTTTCTCGGCCGTTAATCCTCTCTTCCCATTTCCCTCCGCGCTGAGAGCGTGCTGCACAGATTTGAAGCGTGTGACATTAATAAGAAAGTCTCTTTTTCATAAAAGGACTCCAGCCGAGATGAGCTTGTGGGGCTTAGCAGAGGCGTGTGTACGGCACATGTGCCCGAGAGACAGAATAAGCAGCAGGGACAGGCAGAGAACACTAGAGTCCTGCTATGAACGTATAAGTCAGTGACCTTCCATAGGGCAGTTGTGTGTAATCAAAAACTTCGACACACTAAGTCATGAGCTGCATATCTGTTGCATCTGTAGTGATGCTAATGTGATCTATTAACAGTGTGGTTTGCACTGTGTCCTAATCAGATTTCAGCAACAAGCCATTTGTGTGTTCACACTGAAAATAAAAACACAACGTGATGAGACCCAATCAATCAACCACTACAGGCAAAAAGAACAATCATGCCTGATTGCTGCATTGTTTATTTCTCCTGTGGAATATTATGGATTTGTCATATATTATCTGATTTCACAACTTTCTAGTCCATTATTATTAGCATGCACTAGGCACATTATTTTAAATCAGCGTAAGCGAAGCAACCTCACACAATGTTTCTGAATCCAAGCAGCTAATAATATGTGAATAATACATGAACAAAAAGAAATGTGAATAACATGAGAGATGTCTGTGACACACTATCTATGCTTCATAGAGACGTGGACAGTAAGTTCTCTTCAGCTTCAGTAGATGCACTCAACTTGTCAGCACTGAGATAGAACAATGATGTCACAAAAGGAGAGAACAAGCTCTGCCCTAAAGTCTAATGCACTACTCTCTCTACTACATGACAAACAGAGGGAGGATGCACTTGTTAGAATGGAGTTGAACCAGCCAAGCAGATAAAAGAGCATTGCTGAATTATTAAGTATGCATTCTTAATAAACTATGTTAAATAAACTTTCATAGCAATATGCATGCCTGTTTAAATTACAGTTCTACAAATGCATGGCATCTCTGTAAGATAAAAATGAACAAAAGAATGAATAGGCCTTCATGTCCTTGTATACTGTAGCAATCTATAATCAGTCTGAACTGTCAGTTTGCATAATATTGTATACTTGTAGACAAAAAGCACACTGCAAAAAATGCTTTCTAAGACTAGAATTGTTTTGTCTTATTTCCAGCCAAAATATCTTAAAAATCTAAAGTTTTTTCAGAAAAAAACAAGCTAAAAAGTAAGTAATTTTTTTCCTTAGAACAAGCAAAAAACAAATATTTTGCTTACCCCATTGGAAGATTATTTAGCTTGTTTCAAGTAAAAACTCACTTAATTTTAGCTTGTTTTTTCAACGAAACAATCCAGAATACTGTAGAACGTTACACACACACACACACACGGTGTACTATGTAAAAAAAAACATGTCTCACATCAACACAAATAATGAACTTACACCAATTTAAACAAACAAATAAACCCATTTGTACTATGTTTTCCCCTTTTTCTCTCTATTAAATCCAAAAACATAGGTTCCAATGTTTTTTCTCCGTATTCAACTAAATGTACTTTTTAAGTGAACATATACATTTCCATTCAAGCCTTCTGGAACAGTACATGCATCTCTGAATCTCCCACCCAACATAATACACATACTTTGCATTTAGAAGTGTGTTCAATAGGCTTGTCTAGTACTATCAGTGTTACAAAAGTTCAACCTTTCTTGTCCTGCGGACCTTACGGTATGTAAACACTACTATCTGTGACCTTTACACTGCTTACTCCCACACACAACACATTTCTGTCAATCATGTTAAAGCACTAGATTGTTTATTGAGTGAAAACACCATTGGCCTCAGTAGAGAGACAAGTGAACATGCAGGAAACACAATGGCAACACAACTAGGCCTATTATCACCAATATGCTTGACTGTTTATAGCCCTGCAAAATGTAAACTATATTATCATCCAGATCTTTATTTAAAGCTGGATGCATAAGCATATACAAAAAAAAAAATTAGCTTAACCGCTAAAAACTGTTTTGTGGTACCTGCATTCAGTCATGCTCCGTCTAGCCAAAACACAAAAAAAATAGTGTCCTGTGTGAACAGCCCAATGCACTACCGCTGGATGAACTGTCTAAAAGGCTTCAAGCAAGTCTGGTTTGTGTAAACGGAAATCTCTCTATAAATAAGCTCTAATGGGAGTAGATGTTTTAGAGACCCACCGCAAAACTGCACCTCCCACTGTGAAGATGCAGGCCTGACCCCACATACTGAATCCTCTCATTAACATCCTTCCTGCACTTACTACCAGCAGGTCTGATAAAAAGACCAGAGTGTTACGCAATGCGCCCTCAGAATGACACATTATACGACACACATGCACACACAAGAGTAGAGATAACACACAGGTAAGCCACAGAGGTCTCACTTCCTGCCACACAGCTGCTGCTGATGCGGGGGTGCTTCCTCTGGCATCACAAGAAAGACGACAAAGAGAGAAACAGTACTATTATGACAGGAAGCAGCCCTTGGGGCGACAGACAGTTTTTTTTGTGTGTGTGTTGTTCTTTTTAAATGGGAGTCTCAGTGAAGGGTTATTCTACAGTGTTCCACACAATTCTTTTTTTTCTTGCTGCTGGCTCAGACAGACCAGGAGTTGAGATTTTACCCTGCTGAAGTTTAAATGAAATTTAATCACTGTATTCTAGTAATAGCTAGCTATTATGTATAACAGAATAGAATTATATGAAAAAAATCCACTCGATTAAAATATTTCTGGAAAATCTGGAAAGAAACAGCCAATCAAAGCAGACCTAAGCTACATACCTTCTATGTACATATCAGAGAACAATTTAAAATATTCTCTCAATGCATTCTATGGCACCTTTAAACTTGCATGGCATAAAAACACCCAACACCACATTCTTACAACTCACATGCACACTACTGTTCAAAAGCTTGGGGTCAACAAGATTTGGTTTTATATTTAGTTCATATATTAATTTACAATTATTATAATCTTTCCACAAAAAAATATTAATCAGCACAACTTTTTTTCAAAAATGCAACAAGGACCTTGATGACTATTAGCTGCTAAAAATTCAGCTTTTCCACAAATTATGTTTTACAATATACTACATTATAAAACAAACATTTTAAACTTTAATAATATTTCACTATTTTCAAGTAAATAAGTAATAATTAATATCAAATAAATGCATTGTTAGTGAGAGACGTCATTTAATGAATGACTTTGAAAACAAAAAAATATACACTACCGCTCAAATGTTTTAGGTCAGTAAGATATTTAATGGTTTTTAAAGATGTTTCTTCTGCTCATCAAGGCTGCATTTATTAGATTAAA
>JAUMHQ010000069.1:4221558-4238079 GCA_032361165.1 Enteromius paludinosus
TCAGATGATGCCAACCCTGAAACAACACACAGCACTACCGAACTCTGCAACTAATTTATAATGTTCCTTGTCTGTTCAATTATGTCATTAATTGATATTTACCTCACATCTATGCCATATGTACATGTACAAACTACTACTACATATACTGTACAACATTACTTTGGTGTATAGCTGCTTTGCAATGATACGTATTGTGAAAAGCGCTATACAAATAAATTTGAATTGAATTGAACTCCACATAAAGTGCATGGATTTCAAAACATTGCACCCTTTTTTCTATTGGTTAAGTACCTACACCCTTATACTACACTGCATACAAGAGAAGTGCATAAGTACGCAAATTGACACGTGTCTATAATGTCTCACAATGCGCGCAAACTTTAAATATTCCCATCATTGCATGACCAAATGATCCGAGCCATGAGATCTTATGTCTCACCTTTATTTAAAAGAAACCTCCGAGACAAAGTTGAAAAGTTAATGAGGTTACAAAGTGCAATAAAAGAGCAGTAAAAGTATGAGATTCCATCAGTCACATGTATTGATTGCACTATAGTTAATGACTTGATGAAAGGTTGAAACGTACTTCAAACATCTCGGAGATCCAGACGTTTGTGTTTTTATTTTTAATGTAAAGTAGAGATATGACTTTGTAGTGGCACTCCGAAATTAAAAACACAGGCCGTTAAGAGATGCGTGAACAGACATGGGGTATAAAGTGTCTGACAGAGGGTTTGTGACTTGAGAGAAGGCACTAAACGCAGAGACACGCGGACTAGACTCTGTTTTATCAGCAGTGCTGAAGAGTCTCCGTCTCCTGAGAACTGGAAGAATCAGACCTACTGCTTGTAAGTCAAGATGTGCGTACAACGACGTGTAAATGAACCTGCAATGCTTTCATAGTTTTACAGTAGTGTGATGCTACGTTTAATGTTGATATACTTTAAATGTACTAAATTTGCAATATTTAAGTTCAAGCGGGAAGGGGAGCCACTGAATTGTTGTTATTGACATATTTCTCCTCTCGTTCAAAACTATATGACAAGGGAGAGGTTTCCACATCTTATCTGGATGAAGTTCGCCCTGTTATAGCTTCCGTGACCTCGGAACGACCTGACCTGTTCCATTTCTGAAGTGTGCAGGGTAGTAAAACACTAGAAGATGAAGCAATATGACACATTTATTGTTGTTTTTAATTCCCTATTATTTGTTTGGTTGCCTATTGGACAGAATGTACTGGATTTGGTTTTCAGAGAAGTAGGCAAATAGGCATTTGCATGAAATGGAATGTAATTAATTTCACAATCGTTCGATTCAGGAACGAGCGTGGGTGAAAATCCTTCGACTGCAGAACAGCAGAGTCCCGACAAAGTTCATGGCTAGACTGAACTTTTGAACTTTCAGTGGTATGTGGCTTTGTGCTGGAGTCCAATTTGAACATTTAGACATATAGATGCGGTAGTAGATGCGCTGAGGTCTCACAGTGAGCTCGCAGGTTATCAGTCTTTGATTTGCCACTGAATGCCAAGTGCACTTGGCTAAACATCTACAAAACTCAAACATCCCTAAAGATTTATTGCTGTTATTCATCATAGCTGCATGAGCTCAGGCACATAAACCTTTACTCAGAACCCAATTAGTGAGCCATTAAATCGATTATTACAGTATATATTTTTTATTGTGGTATTATTTCTATTGTAATTAACACATTTCCCAGTGAAAGTGTCTTCATATTAGAGATGCTTGGTGTTTGTTTGCGACAAATGTTTAAAGACTTTTTTTCAGGTTTTATGAGTCTTTTCAGGGCTGTTTGAGTAACTGGGTTGTATTTTAAAGAGAAACTGAAGCACTAATGTGCGTTTGTTCAGGTTTATTTGTCGGCAGCTTGAGGCCGCTGTGAGGCATGAACTCTGAGGACTGTTTGAACTTGTCTTAAAAAGTGCGTCAGATGTTGCCGTCAGAAGGCCATCATAGCAGATGTTGTCTCAGAAAGTCAATCATTAGTTCCCACCTCAGTGTATCGCACTGTAATTGGCTGTCTTGTCTGGATGTCTTGAGGTGTTTTAAGGTTGTGTCAAAATCAAATGCACTTGGGAGGCAAGTGAATTCAGTGTTGATATAAATGCTGTTCTCGTCTTATGGTTGATCGAATAAATTAGACTTGAATATTATCATTCTCAATGCTTTTTGCCAAGGACTAAGCAGAAAACCCAAGTAGAGTGATAAATCAATTTCTAATGTTGCATTTATTAATGAAAAAACTATAATTACTGCAAAATTTGTTAATGCATACCATGTTGGCAGTAAGAATTACACCTCAGATTCATTCAATAATACTAACAGACAACTTTTGATTTTAATAATGTTTAAAAACATGCATTTTTAATATCTAATGCAACCATAATTCACACTGCACTGACTGCAAACTGTAAAGTTATAGCCCTCGCCTAGCTTCCTTTTAATGTTAGCTTTTACTCTAGATAACTAATTTTCAGAAAGGTATTGCATGCTACTTTAAATTATGAGATTGTATCTTTAAAAGCCACAAGTTTAAGTAGTTTCCCCAACTGGATAAGGAACCAAAACAGCCTCACTAATGGTTATAGTCATGCAACTTCACCTGAAAGCCACAGGTAAAGGCTATAAATCATCTTCGTTTCGAATCTTCGCTGCCTAGACTGGAATGAGGTCTTCTTTCCAGAAGATTTAGGGAATTTGTTTTCACTTGTTGGATGCCAGCATTGATGGCCTTGGTGTTATTCTAAGGGCTAAATGGTGCATGCTTATTGTTCACGCTGCTGGTCAAGTCAGAAACCTGAGCCGCGTCAGCTTGACCAGAGTAAAGCCGCCTCCTGAACTGTGTCGGGTGTGGATGTATACACGCTCAAACAGAGAAATCATTCATCATTTGCTTTGAGCACAGCTTCATACTCTGATACCTTGTTTGACAAAAGCAAAGAGAGAGGTTGTGATGTCACTATATTGGATGATAAATAAATAGATTTGGATATTTCTATGGAGAAAATGTAAATGGGCTTTGCCTGGGCACCGTGGTTAAAGGGTAAGATATTATTGCTATGATGCAGTTGCTAGGGTGCTCTGGGTGGTTGGTTACCATCCCTTGCATGTTCACCCAGAAAATTAACATTTGCAGAAAATGTACTCACCCTTAGGCCATCCAAGATGTAGATGAGCTCTCCAATGGATCCTTTACAGTGAATGGGTGGCGTTGGCAGAATGAGAGTCTAAACAGCTGATAAAACATCACAATAACCCAGAATTAATCCAGTTTATCAAGAAACAAATCCATCAAGAAATTAAAAACTGTTGCTCTTCTACACACACATAAAGGCTTATATTTCATGCATTGTGTTGATTCTTTTATATTTTTGCATTTGCATTAAAGCTGCACATTTTATTGTTTCTCCAGTTAATGAGTTTTGGTTCCTTATCTGTCCTCTTTGGCTTAATATCATAACAGTATTATTGTATGAGAAATAAATTTGAATTAAAACAACTGAAACATACCTGAAACAATATTGAACTAACCTGAGCTACATACTGACATTATTATCTTTGGTTGAGCTGCACTATACTTATCACACTTTTCTGCTTTAAAACAACATGTAGCCTATTGTACCATTACATAAATAAAGTGTCTTGATTAAGTTCAATATTTACTGTTAGCAAATGAGCAACTAATAATGATGCTTGTTTTAGATTTTTCGCCAATAAAAAAGGACCAAACTGCAAGAGTGCTGACAAATGATCTAAAATATGTCAATGTTTTTTTGGGTGATGTACTTTATACCTGAAGGAGGTCACACGCTTCTTTTACTTTGTTCTTGTACAAGGGGCTTTCGCGAGCTATTTCGAGCTCGTTTTCTTCATCAATAGTAAACCAGACCTGCAAAACTTCCAGCTCATGAGAAACGGATAAATTAATGTCTCTGTGAGGTCATGCCTTTTTTTAGTAAATGACTGAACTTTTCCTGACCCTGGGGACCCGTGAAAAGCCGCCCCCCCTTGATTATAAAAAATAGCAATGGGCTGCTAATAGTTAATCCGATTGAAAGCTGGAAAAGTCTGATATGATTCGGCAGGAGGGCAAGAGGGCAGCAGACGTGTAAATGCTTTTAGAAAACTTCTCATTGACCCTCATGGTAATGAAAAAGTCATTTTCACTTCAGTGTTGGAGAGCCGTATCAGTCAGCTTGGTTCAGACAGCTTTAACACTTCCCCTTTGGAGTACGTTTAGCTGGAATGACATGTTTTTGAATAAACCATTTATGCAACAGACATATAAGCGAAGCTTCAATTCATGCGGCTTGTCCTACTTAATCAAATAAATATACTAAAATTTTACTTCTGGTATACTTTAAGTCTGCTAAATTGGATCAACTTTAAAGATCTACTGAAGTATATCTGATTGTGAAAGTGGAATTATTGCAAATATACTATAAGGTACATTGCAAATATATTGCATATTATTCAAAGATCATATATTAACACATATTTTAGGCTTAACATTAAGAAATGTGCATTGTTCACAAGTAGTACTCCAAGTGAAGTAAAATAGATTTGAACTAAACTTAGCATGAATCAGCTTTTATTAACAAACAGGACGGTAAATGCAGATTTAGTGCAATATAAAACAAATTTGATATTCAACTCAAGTAAGTTCAGTGTTGATTCAGTTCAACTCAGTAAATGTCAATATCACAAAGTCCCTTGGTTATTAAACGTTAATTTCAGCTATAAGCAGCTCTACAGGAGGTAACAGTACTTGACTTCAAATTATGTTCTCATCTGATATATCAGTGCAAATATTGCTAAAAAAAAAATACACGTCTTCGTTATTTTAAACGATCAGACGTGGACAATAAAATAGGGGAGCAAATGCCTTCAATTTGCAGTGAAAGAGGGGCTTGAGTCATACTAAACCAGCAAACCAACATCCAATCAAACCTGAGAACAATAAAACCCGTTCTACACAGCTTAGCAACTGCAGTGCCACCGCACTGAGGCTTCTGCACAGGCATGGCTTACATTTTGTGCAGAAAATGTAAAAAAAGACACTTCTCGGCTGAAAATGCTTCTTTTGTCCTCTTCCCTTACGCTAAACAACAAGCAGTTCAGTGTCTGAGGGAAAACACCCTGCAATTACGCTGATTTACACTGTGTTCAGTTCAAGGGAGTGAATAAAAACAGGCCTCTTTCATTTGCTTGCTATAAATTCTGTATATACGCACAAATTTAGAGAAAAAATGGCTCTGGGAATAAAACGTTTTGTTGTCGCCCCTAGATGTCAAACAATAGGCCGGACAGACGTTCTTTACAAGGTGATAGGAGGAAAAGTTCAGCTGCATCTCTCCCAAGGCCTGGACCTGCAGCGATAGGGTGGCTGAACATAAAGGTGTCAGGCCTGCGGCGGGACGCATGTAAATCAGCAGCAGAGAAAAGCCGAGAAACGGCCGAGAGAGGCATCTGCCAGCATCTCACCGCCTTCTCTGTCTCTCATGCCGTGTCACACAAGGACAAGTCCCTTCCACATGACCCCTGTGCACTGGGAGACGCGCCCCCGCCGGGGGTAATGCATTTGTCGTTTGCAAGTACTTTAAAAAACTTTATTCCTCAAAACAGAGAAACACGATGATTTCTATTGAACTACAAACAAGTCTAAGAATCGTACGTCTTTATTTGTAATTCAACAAATGATTCATCATTGTAAGATAACCCTGTAAAACTTTTTATTAAATCTTTAGAGATTATGTTTTTAAATAATATGCTAAAGTTACTAATAAAAAAAGTATCATATTTGACACACCACACTTTTAAGGCTCAATTGAAGAGTTATCTACTTTTTTTAATCTAATCAATAAATAACCCAACTGCAGTTTAATTGAGATTAATTGGAATGCACATGTTTTTTTTACATTGTTAAAAATTGCACAATGCTTTTGCACATGAACTCTTCCTACATAGTGAGAAATGGAGCTCACGCCTCTATATGCATATAAATATCAGATGCCACTTTATATCTCCTAGCAATCTTAGTTTCAAGATCAAAGCAGCTTTGTAGTTTTTAAAACATAAAAAGCAGTACAATAACAATGATGATTGAGAGATGGACAGTTTCCACAAGAGCAGAATGTATTATATTAAATACTCACATTTTAACAATTCAAAATAATCGTAACAGTAATAATAATAATAATAATGTTTTGACATTATCCAGAAAAAGTTCATCTTAAATATGGCTTATAATATATTATTTTATATATGCTTTGACAGTTTTACCCAGAGAGATTGTTTTCTGTGATGAAGATCTCTTCAGTTTAGACTCAAAACCATCATTATTATCTGAACCCCGGTTTATTTAATGTCAGGGCCAAAGGTACTTTCAATTTTTAATAATGCTTTAGTTGCTAATAAGATTTCGGTGTTCCTGTTTGCCTAGAAGACCTTTTTTAAATAGGATACTGAATCCACTTTTTATATGACAAAAGATCAGGACATTGCCAAGAATGTTCAATCTTAAAATTCGCATATGCATGTGCTTTGCACGTGAATAAAATTCTATATTAGCATCAACTTATTGCCAGTAATGAAAAGCCTATTAAAATTTAAAAGAACTTGTTTTATTAAATAAAACCCATATGATAAAGAGCAAGTTAAATAAGTTGCATACAGTACAAAAGCTATATATATAACACAACTACATTATAAATATACATCACAGACACTTTGTAGAATTACAGTGATCCATGAAAAAAATAGTGCCCTCGTTTTTGCTTTCTTGTACAGACTTATATACACCGCTTTCATATAAACAAAATATAAAATATCCAATACATCACAGCTCATCTAAAAAAAACATATTTACAAAGCTCATGTTAGTTCAGGACTAATTTCTGACATAACTACTGAACTTGGTAGGGAGATTGTCCACTGGGTAAACGGTTGGCCCCGTTTTCATTGTCGGGGGTCCATTTAAAAGAATCCAGTTGCATTGCTGTGTTAGCTCGACTAAAAAGATCTTGAGTAACACTTTGGCGAATTCTTTGCCCACACACATCCTGGAACCGCCTCCGAAGGGGATGTAGTTAAACCTGGAGCCATCCTCCAGGCCTTTGCTCATGAACCTCTCCGGTTGGAACTCATCTTTGTTAGGAAACACCTCAGCAACGTCATGCGTGTCGCAAATGCTGTAGATGACGTTCCATCCTTTAGGTATCTGGTAACCCTGAAGGAAAATGAAAGATAATTTGGTGTTAAAGAATGGAGGGAACGGTCTATAATATTACCGATCAAGCCTTAACGTTCAACTTACATTCAGTTCAAAGGTTTTGAGTGCCACTCTGAAGCCTCCAGGTACAGGAGGGTTGATTCTGAGAGTTTCTTTAATCACACATCCAGTGTACTTCAGTTGTTCCAACAGCTCCATACTTAAGGTCTTTCCAGGTGAATACATGCCCATTTCAACCTAAGAGTAAAAATTGGTCGGTTAGCCCACAACACTAGTTTAAATGTTCCATCAAATTGAGAAGAACTGGATCATACCTTTTCCTGAACCTCCTCTCTGACTTTCTGCACCACTTCTGAATTCAGACCCAAGAACATCACTAGTGAGGTTGCAGTGCTGGCGGTGGTCTCGTGTCCTCCAAACAGAAGCTCAGTAGCAGCTTCTTTCATTGCCTGAGGGAAACATAGACTTTATTATTGATGTTCCTTGACGGGATGTACTTATTAACATCCAAGAAGTCTAAAGAGAAACAGTTACCTGCAAACTGAAGGGCTCATCACTTCTCCTGCTGTTCTCAATCAACAGCTGAAGAGCATCTTTGTGCTTTTGCTCGTTTTCGTTGTCATCATCTTGAATTTTCTTCCTGATGTTCTCCTCGATTTTGGAATGAATGAAATTGCGCGCTCTGAGACCCTGTCGAACAAAATGACGGGTTGTTATTTTCTCAAGTTTTTCAACATACCGAAAGCGCATCTTCAGACTGTTCTTGAGTAACTTACCCTGTACAAGCCACTGAAGGGAACATCAATGGGCAGAGAGAAGAGGTTTTTGATCATTTCCTCAAAAGCTTCCACCAGTTCCTGCTCATCGGTCTTGATTTGCTCAGGCTCGAAACCGAGAAGGATTCTCATGGCTATACGAAACATGAGTCGCTTCATCTCTGGGTAAACCAGCACACATGTATCTCTTTGCAGCCAATCTTGTATGGCACTCTTCACCTCCTCCTGGATAACTGGAATGTAGTGCTCAAGAGCATCTCTTGAGAATGCTCTCATTATGGCCTAAGCAGAACAGAAGAAAAAAAATTATCAGTGCATCTTCTCAAAAAAAAAAAAAAAAATTCTCATTTTAATGCAAGGTTCATGCAACTTCTGAGCTAACTTTTGAAGATGCCTTTTAAATGTAATGTATTAACTGGAGGAACCATGCACTGACAAACTGCCAAGGTTCTTGCACTGGTTCCTCAAAGAACATTGTTATAATACTGGAAGAAAATGACTAAATAACTACATTTTACAACATTAGCATACAAGACACACACACACAAAGAAATTGCATCCTTACCTTTTTCTTGTTTTTGTGTTGAGTGCCATGAACATTGGATAGCGTGTCAGATCCCAGTATAGTTCTCACTGATGCTGGCCATTGAACAGAAACCAGCTTATGTTCCCCCAACAGAATCTGCCTCACGTTATCAGCTCCCATCACCCTGACAGTCGGGTTACCGAAGAGGTGAGTTTTGTAGATGCATCCGTATTTCTGGCGTTTCATCCGGAGAAACTTTCTTCTCTGCGTGTAAAGACAACGCGTTATTGGCACAAAGATTCCAAACTCACATTTGACTCCACATGCATCTCTTATTAACACAACAAAACATTAGAGTGCCTGGCATTTAGCTAGCAGCTAAGCACATTCAGCTGAACTTGTACAAATGGCAATAAAAGCGCACGCGTACCTGGAGGATCAGCTGGAGCGTTTCTCCAATGAAGGGTAAGCCCATGGTACCTGGCGGCAGGGGACTTCCACAGTTCGGATCGACCCGGCGAATCAATAACATCTCCCACAACTTAACCGCGGCGAGAAAGAGCAACACGGGGAGCACGATGGTGCAGAGAAAGGTGACTATGAGCGTGTACAGCCCCATGCCGAAGCGCGCAAAGATCGAAAAAAAGAATTTCTGGAGAGGGGACGCGTCTTTACGCACAGACTGAAGGCGTCCTCGCTTGTGCGCCCTTATATATCCATTGCGCGCAGGTCTCCTCCTGTTACCTTCCTCAGATAAATTAGTTCACACAAAGTTCATCTTTAATTGTGGTGTCATCTCGCCCCGCCCACAGGGCAGAAGCTGCTCCAAACTCTGAACCATTTGTTATAGGCGCATTTTAATACCACCTCCTGTAGAAGGCAGACAATCCAGAGATTTCACTTTGAAAAGGTGTTAATTCCCCCGACACAAAAGGGAGCATTCGAGGCTCTTTTGTTGCCAATATTCCCGTCGTTTACACTCATTACTCTGGGCTTGTGGAGCCATCAGAAATGCCGTAGAGGATTTAATTGAGGAGCTTAACTGTGGAGCTCTACTTTTACATTTTAAATCCCTTAAATGTCCCTCTTTTTTGTCCTCCTTTGGCGTGGGGGTCCTTAAAAGCCCATTACAGAGTTTAGAAAGCTTCTCTACACATGTACAGTTATGCATATGGAATGGGAAATGGACAAATAATTTGTAATACTGGAAAATTAAGTAGAATATTTCTTATTTATAATAGTTACATTTGAATTGTGCATTTGAATTCTATTTATATAGACACCTGTATTATTTGCTATAAGAATACACAGAGTTGGTTAGAGTCATTATTATCAGGATTGAATTTACAATATTAACATGCATTACAATATAATAGTGACATCTGGGAACACTACAGTATGTCTGTGTATGTCCAACTAATAAGTCAGGATCTGATCTCACATTAGACTTTTACTTGGAACCGTGCCATAGCTGTTATGCCCTGTTTTCATGTGGAGCAGAGTGTGCAGTAATATCATAAATATGATCATTGTCTCACTGCGAGTTCAAACCCGGGTCAGCTTAAAAAGTGACGGAGCAGAGCAAGGTTACCGGTACATGAAGAGCAAACACCCATGGTCTGAATTGCTGTTTTTACGACAGCCATAATGTGGAAAAAAACAAGCTGGGAAGTCAGTCAGTTAAAGAGACAGGATGGCTCCAATTTTTTCCCTCTCTTCATTCTTTGATGTGTGTCTGCCCTGCATTTCACCTTTCATCCTGTGTGATGGGATGGGGAAAACTCACGCGTGACATATCTATGTTTGAGGGTATTTTAGGCATGCATCTATGTAAACAACGCGTTCATATGTTAACCCATTACACGACCATTGCCATATTTATTCTTCGACATGACCCGACTGTGCCAAATGCCCCAAGCGAACCTTCAAACTTGGCCTTATTTGTCAATTTGTGCAATCATGAGTTTTGCGTTTTTGTGCAATCATGTGTTTTCCATAGTCATAGCAGTGTGTGAAATGCTTTGATGAACCTAATAAACTCTTTCAACCTGAGCCAAAAGCAATGCAACCTGAAGTTCAAGGATATTTCACAAAAGAAAGCGTGTTTAAATGCTTCCTATTTAAATCTCTCAAATAGTGTTTTATTACTGGTATGTGTTTTCTTTTTTCCTGATTACATCCGATGGGTAAATTGTGAGATTACCCAGTGTAGTGTTGTATTTGAAATCACTGGCATCATTTGTGACCAAACTTTTTTTTGATTTTATATTTTACAAAAAGAATTGTCAACTGTAAATTCAAATCATTTAATATATAGCTGTTAAAAGCCCCCTGAAAGCTGTGACACAGGCCATGGAATCATGAATGGAATCATAAAACCTATCAATAAGCATGCAATATACATACAATTTTTTAGAGCTCTGGTAACAATGTTAATAATGTAATAAAGTCTCATAGAAAACATGAACATAGTATAGTTTGCAACTTTCTGTTACAACTTTGCAATATTAATAAATGCAATATGTGTGTGTGCATGATGATTTAGCTGGGCTGGGAATGCCTATGTGGGATTAAAACGAACGCTCCTTAAAATAAAACTGAACAACTAACTGAATTGAATGTCTGTTGTTCTATTCTTGTCATTTCAGTCTAAATATTCCCGTTCACTTTGCAATAATTGTTATTTTCACCACAAAATTGAGCCAAATCGTGCAAAGTAAACAGCTTTCATTACTAAAAATACTCGAAAGGGAGTTGCCTAAACGCAATGCATCCACGCGCGCCGCTATTTAGTTCTCACTTCGTAGTTTATTTTGGAGAGTAATATTCTGAGTCATCGCTGACCATACAAGGCACGTATGAGCTGCAATATCCAGCGCTGTGTTTGTGTTGGTCTCAGCGCTCGTTCCCGGGTGCTGGTGACCTGCTGGTGACCCCGCAGCGCGGACCCTGACATCTCTGTGAACTCTAGGCGCAAAGCTCGCCAAGTTCACTGTCCATCAAATAACGAGATGCGCTGCCTGAGCAGCAGTAATTATCCACACTGCCATCTATTCTGCGCTGTCCATCGCAAAAATCAAATCAATGGCATCATTAAAGCCACTTACAGTAATGCTCTAATTGGGTCAAGAGATAAACAGCCTTTCACTGTTGCGCGAGAGAGAGTTTTAATGGGAGCTTGGATGTAGATCGTCGCTTTTATCACAGTTTCATCCTCATCATCTTACCTATATTTAGATATGCAAGGAAGAAGCTGTTTTAAAAAGGTTTATAATAATTTAAAGAAGGGTTCGACTTTTTAAATTGATTTGTCAGCGGTTTTCAGGGCGCAGGTTACGCGCAACCCAAATTGCGTTTTGTTGCGGTTTGTTTAGCGCCAACCATTTGAGGGACATTAAACACGTAGGTTTAAATGTTTAACAAAGAGACAAAAAACGCAGTTTTGTCGAGTTCAGAGCGGAACAGAAGCGCTCGAGCAGCGTATTGTTGTTATTGTTACCTCCTCAGGCGAACGTGAGTCGTTCGCAAGCCTCTATTTAGTGCGCCCTTACTAGCAATCTAACATTTTATGTTTGGAAATGTACATATAATTATACATAATTCGCACATATGATGAAAAGGAATAGTTCTCGATTACCACGTATAAAAAATGTCTGTGCCCTCTGGGTAAATTACTTGATATACCCTGTGAACATATACAAATATTCATCGCCAGCAGCTATTTCAGATAGGTATAACGCGCGCATCTTTACCTTGGATGACGTGTACACGCAGCCTGCCGGAGCTGTTGTTGTTTACTCGCATAAAATGACTCGCATTAGTGACACGTGGCACAGCTATAGGTAGTGAATTTGTCTTTGATTTATGAGTTTACATGACATATAGACCCGCGAACGCAGTTTGAACCGCGAGCACCACAGGAGGGGGTCACGAGAGCACAGCCAAACAGTTCACTAAAGGGTCAGACTGAAGACTGACTTTAAGCCTCTGGAGCCTCATTCCATCTTTTATTTGCATTTAAAAATACTGCTGCTATTAAAGGCTCTTTCCTTGCCAAACTAAACAAAACGATTAGATAGCGGTATATATAAAGTGTTTCTGTGTCACTGGGTTTGAAGTAGGTTTTGAACCCTCCTTCTGTATTTAAAAAAGGATAAGTTTCCTATTTTAATAAAGTACTGACTTATTTAATGTTCTACTATATGCACTTGTATTAATTTAGCCTATACGTATCTTCTGAAGACGTTCTAAAGTGGAGTTTAGTCACAAGCTCTAATTAAAAAACGAATTAAAATTCAATGAATATATAGTTATTTTCTGATATTAGTGGAATATTTATAGGAAAGCTGTTTGTTGAAGGATTGGTTTTTATAGGCATATAGTTTCAAAATTTTAAATGTACGGAATTTTAACAATCATGTGTTAAAATAAATACCAGAAACAGTAGACTATATCATTTGATCTGTATTCAAAGAGCATTCAAGTGTGATATGTTTTGAATATGCACTCTGGTTAAAAAACGATTGGGATGGTCTTGGTAACAAGGTTCCATTCTGAGCTGGTGAGCAGTTCAACATCAAGACTGTTCATGATGATCTTGGCCAAAGGGATGTAAGTGAAACATCCTGGTTTTGCTCTTCTTTTTTTCGGAGGCAAAGCGGTTAGGTTAGTCTCGTGCATTTCATTGATGCTGTGTGAAACCCTCCAGCCCTTTGGGATCAGGAAACATTGCAAAAAAGCAAGCAAACTATTTTGTGCATTAAATGTATGCATCACACATATGCAATAAATGCATTTATTTATGCTGTAATGCAAATTTTAATTTAATGGAATTTCATTCTGAACTCCACTATTTCTGTATTCACCAGATCTTGCAGATTTGGAACACTCTTAAAAGTAAAGAATCTAAAGCTCTTTATTGACACTGTAATTGTATTCTTCAAAAAATTGTGTTAAGTGAGGAAAAAACTTGCAAAATATATATATCTTTATATATCTAAAGTATTTTTTACTTATTTCTTTGATTTAGTGTAATTTTAAGCAATCTTTAATTGGCTGTTATGAATTGCTGCTTCAATAAGTTATAACATTCTAACTTAGAGCAAAAAAAAAAAAAACTATTATAGAACTGTATATGAAGAATTCATTGCATTCATTTTTATTGTGCATAAAAAAATAAAACTTTAAGAAACCAAGTTATCTGTTCATGCAAATAAGCTATATATATATATAGCCACATAAAAGCTACACACGGAGAAGCAAATGCAAAAGATGAAGAGTTTCATATCACAAAAAGAAACCTGTTTTTATTTGTAAAAATCTGTATCTATAGAACACAGAAGTGTCTGAAGTTGTTAGTGTCCCGAGTGCAGGACCCAGAGCTGCCAGACCACCTCCATCAAGATTCAACGCCATCAAAATTGTCCACATTAAGTGACAAGACTGGACCTAGCGGATTGTTCACGAATATATCCTTCCTAAAGCACATGCCAACTGGAAAACTCAGGAAGTGATGTTAAGAAATATCAGCCATCATCTGTTCAGAAAAAGCATGACTTTAAATGCAGTGAAACAATAAAATTGAATGTTCAACAATTAACATTAATATTTAATATCAAATTAAATGTAATATTTTATTAAACATTAAACAAAGTCAACAACAGAATTATATAATAAAATATGGCATGTAATCAACATAAATACACATTAAAATATGTATATTTTTTAACAATAAAAAAAAAAAGATAGTAATCGGTTTATAGAGATATTAGAAGAAAAAAAAAACAGTAGTCAAAATGTCTTTTTTGTGGTGAAATTTTATTAAAGCACACAAATAAAAATGGGTGGACCTTTGAAACAAATGAAGTCACTAACGCCAGTTCTTGGATATTGTGATTCTGTTTGCCTCGCTGAAATGTTGAATATCTGGATGACACTTTACAGTAACTTTCATTATTAATTTGAACAAAGTCCATAATGAAAACAGAACTTAAGTTAATGTACATTCAAAGACCGGTAATATCTGAATGTAAAGGAACTACTGATTTGTTAACCATGTCTTTAGAGTTCTTTTAAAGTGAAACCAATATTAGTGTTGTTACAACCATGAGACAACAGAAAACTGAAATATGGAAACACCCTCAGATGACAAATGTTTAATCTTTACATTCCATTTTTTCCCCAATTTTTAATAAAATATTATGGTATATACAGTGGTACTTTAAATACATAAGCATACAGTTGCTTGTTAAAAGGCAAACTTAAATAATTTTCAGTGCAAAATGCCTGCTTAAAAGAAACTTCAAGAAACGAAATAAAACCATGTGAATCAAGATACTAATCTGGAATTTGTCGATGTCTAGCTGGACCAATTATTGCTTATTTATTGTCACCTAAAAACAAGATTCTAAAGCATCTGAACCCAAAGCTTTCATTTCACCCTGAGAAAAAAAATTAAATTAAAATATAATTCTGTGGTGCCTTTGTACATGGTTCAGTGAAATGCGGCTGACAATTTTAAATTGTTTTCAATGAAGAAATGCTGTTTCGCGCACGAGTCAGTCTGCAAACGTCAAAGAAAAAACGATGCATTCTCATGCAAATGTTTAGCATTTATAAGTTACCTAATTTGACTTCAACTCAAGGCAGACCGATGGGAAGCCTGATCGATAGCAGTGTTAAATAGATTTCAAAATATTTACAATAAAAACTTCTTCAATGTTACACCAGGGAGAATTTCATACAGGTTGCAATATGACCATCAGCGTCACCAGTCACATACACACCGCCGCTCTCTCAAGTGTAGTGTTAGGAGTCTTTCACAACGTACAAAACATAATTCTCAACCTTTAAAAATACATTACAAAAAATTACTGCATAACTTGACTTTTTTTCTCTTCGTTGTTTGCACTATATTTACATTATTAACCTACAGTGGTGAATATTTTGGCAGAGGACATGGAGGACGCAGTCAAAATATACCACAGTACTTTGAGAGTAGTTTCCTTACGGCGGGTTATTGGAGTTTGAAAAAAAAAAAGAGCCAAAGCAAGAAGTATAACATAGCTTGTAAGTTACATTGTCAAACCCAGCCCAGTGTTTGGAGTTCATGTGGACGACTCTAGGAATGCTGGGACATCCCGTTCACCAGACTTCTCAGCTGCTTCACCACTGTCTCGATCAATTTCTGCCGGTCACGATCGTTCTTCCTGAACTGGGAGAAGATGTTGTTCTTTTTACTTGTGTCCTTCATTCTGGAAAAGCAAAATGAGGGGATAACATTAAAGTCGATTATATGAAAAAAAAAAAAAATAAAAAAAAATAAAAAAAAAAATAAAAATCACAGTCCAGAAAATATTTTCCACATTTTAGCTAACGTAAGACAATTATGTCAATTATTTAGTCAGCAAAAATGTGAAACAAATGAAAACTATAGTATATCATGAACCAGTAGTATTTAAAAAAATTAGTTTTTGTTCATATTTTGAATCAATCTTTTTTTTTATAATATATTTTTCAAATATCAATATAGTTTCCATTACATTTTAGTTTATTTAGTACTTCAACTAAACAAAATCTAAACAACAAATTTGCCTTGGCAAGTTTTAAAAAAAATTCTTTCATTCATATTTATCTTTAATTTTTACATGGATATATTTTCAAAATATACACTGAATGTGTGTACTTATATATAAATAAAAAATGAGAAAGAGAGAGAGAGAGATACATGTGTGCGAGTGTGTGTGTGTATATATATATATACAGTGGGTACGGAAAGTATTATGAGATTTTTGTAGATTTATTAAAAAAGAAAAACTGAAATATCACATGGTCCTAAGTATTCAGACCCTTTACTCAGTATTTAGTAGAAGATCGAATACAGCAGTGAGTACAGTCACTGAGTTGCTGTGAAGCCACTCCTTGGTTATTTTAGCTGTGTGCTTAGGGTCATTGTCTTGTTGGAAGGT
>JAUMHQ010000069.1:4319876-4330122 GCA_032361165.1 Enteromius paludinosus
TGAATAACAGTCCAGGGTGACAACAGATATGAGTTCGTGTGCATGAGTCCAGGCATGGGAACAGAGGAAAACACACATACATAGCCAGATGCTGGAGTGCCAGCCAGAGAGCTGGGCTGACACATCCAGCTGATCATGACAGTCACATACACAATCATACAGAGTACAATATGCAGTGAAATGATTTTGTGCGACCACAGAGTCGCGACGTCATAGAAAATAAGGAATAAGATAAATGAGGGTAAAAAAAACCTTATAGTGTACACTGGGCAGTGTGTGATCAGGGGTAAAAAAAATACCTCAGCAATGCACATAAAACATATAATCACAAAACATAACATTGCAACATTGGAGGGTACAGGGGATG
The DNA here is from genome assembly GCA_032361165.1 of Enteromius paludinosus. Lineage (NCBI taxonomy): Eukaryota > Metazoa > Chordata > Actinopteri > Cypriniformes > Cyprinidae > Enteromius > Enteromius paludinosus. The sequence continues at coordinate 4,320,244 of JAUMHQ010000069.1, forward strand.
TGGAAATGTCCAACGTAGGCAAACAACTTCTGGTCCCTTCCGCTGGAGAGCGCTGGTCCCAGACCCGCCTACCCACACTGAAGGGAATAAGCACATATGAAGTCGTTGGATGGGGGGAAGGTAGATGTAGATGACTATATCTGTAGCTGTCTTGATTTGTGTGTGCGTGCCAATGATGTGTTTGCCTGGGAAGACTGTAAACGGTTCGTCCAGGTGTCCTTGGAGAAGGGAATGGAATTTTTCAGAGTGTCTCGTTATCTCGCTCTTCGGGGGAGTTTAGTCTCCAGCACAGCCTTGACCCAGGGCCAGGTGCCAGCTAAAGAAGGGAGAAGCCGATAAATAGAATAGAAAAACTGTACTTTCCAATTTGGATCAATATCTGCCAGTTTCGCTGGTCTCCAGATCTGTCCAAATCCCGTTGCATAGCTGCTAGTTTCACCAAGATGTTATCCAATTTGCTGTCCAAAGCCACAGTCTGAGTGCTAACAGCTCTCGTAACCACTGTTTCATCCCAGCCAGCCAGTCTGTTGGGGTTGAGACTGGCTGCTTTTAAAATTTGTCAGAACCAAGTGCCCCACCTAATCCAATCAGCAGAATCCCTGTTATCATTTTGTGGTGTTGTGCTTCCATAACATGTCTTTTTTTTCAGACTAGTGGCAAGAAAACAACCAAAACACACATTTAAATGTTTTTATGGTAACTCTTTTACAATAAGGTACCATTAGTTAACATTTAGTTAATGTATTAACTAACATGAACAAACAATGAACAATGCATTTATTACACTATTTATTAATCTTTGTTAATGTTAGTTAATGAAAGCACAGTTGTTCATGTTAAAAGAAAGGAAGGATGTGACAAGTGGCCAGGTATGGTGTCCCATACTAGGAATTAGTGCTCTGCATTTAACCCACCTGTGGCGCCCGGGGAGCAGTTTGGGGAACGGATGCCTTGCTTAAGGGTCTCACCTCAGTCGTGGTATTGAAGGTGGAGAGAGTGCTGGATATTCACTAATATTTGTCATAATTCATGCATTTATGCCTGTAATTAGTTGGATGCCAGGTATGGAAGAAGATAAGCAAAAAACAGACGTCCATTACCGATCTTTGGATGGCGATGGCAATTTCAACTGGAGATTTGTCTTTGGATTTGATTACCTGCCTGCAGAGCAGCTGTGTCTTGTATCTAAAAAGGTAACGGGTTTGGTTCTATTTTATTGGTTACAAAAAGCACTTGCAAGTATTAAAATGTTCATTTTTTCCTGTTTAAAAAGGAACATTTCTGGAGCCTTGACAAATCAGAGTTCAGAATCCCACCCAAGCTGATTGTTCAAATATGGGACAATGACAAATTCTCTCTGGATGATTACCTTGGTGAGACTTTGACATTTTGTCATCGTCATATTTTTGGGTTTGTGTATTAATCTCACTTATGTAACAGGTGCTATTGAACTTGATCTGCAACACCTCATCAACCCTTCCAAAACACCGGAGAAATGTAGCCTTAGCATGGTCCCGGATGGAACCACACATCCAAAGTCAGACCAGTTGAAGTCTCTCTTTGACCAGAAGTCAGTTAGAGGATGGTGGCCATGCTATATGGACAAAGATGGGAAGAGGGAAATTGGTGTAAGTACAGCTAACCCAGTCTTTCTTTGTGGTATTGTTCATGATGCAATCAGATGGATATAATCAAACCGTCTCTACATTAAATACTTGTCACTTGCAAATGCATGATATTTTGGTTAAAATGGGTTGCTGGTGTCATTTTCATCTTGGTATATTTTTCTAAAAGCTTGATTTATAGTGGCTTGTTTATATGTTGGTTTCAGGGAAAGGTTGAGTTGACTTTGGAGATTGTAAATGAGAAGGAAGCGGATGAGAGACCGGCTGGAAAAGGCAGAGATGAGCCAAATATGAATCCAAAACTGGATCCTCCCAAGTAATTTACTACTACTACTATTTTTACTGTTATGCATGTTAATAGACGATCATCACAAGATTTGTTTTTTTCTTTTTAACTTCTCAGGCGACCTGAAACGTCATTCTTTTGGTTCACAAATCCATGCAAGACTTGCAAGTTCATAGTGTGGAGAAGATTTAAGTGGCTGTTCATTGGCCTGGTTGTGCTCATATTAGTGCTGCTTTTCCTTGGTATCTTCTTGTATTCGTTACCGGTAAGGACACACTTCATGAATCCTGTAGAGACTTTACACTTGAGATGTAATATCTACAATGCTAATTAGTTTGTTTTGTTTTTTCAGAACTACATTTCCATGAAAATCATCAAACCCTTGAATTAAGTTGAGGAGGAGTTCAACTTTTGTCCTTTTATCCATGTAGTCGTTGTTGGGTTTTTTTTTTCTTAATAGCGTGCACCCCATCAATACAGTGTTCATTTTGTTGCGGTGTTTCAGTTTTCATGTGGTTAAGTATTTACCTTTAATCACTTTTTGCACCAATATTAAATTTAATCATGAATTTGCACTTTTTGGATTAGGTTTCACCAATATTTAGAAACATTTGTGCACTTTTTTCTATAGTGAAAAAAATATTTTATTGTATTATAACCTCTGATTATTTTAAAGCTGATTTGTTTAAAGAAATGTATTGTTAAATAAAGACGTTAATGTTTGTGTAAATTGTTTATTTGTTAGTATACTAACTTCAGTTAGACTTTGTCATTCTTTTCAGCATCATAAAATGTTCAGTCATATTCAGTTTTACATTTTTTTCTTCTTTTTAAAATAAGAGTACTCTTTGAGTAAGAGTAAAAAAGTATTGGGGAAAAACTAGCTACTAGTTACTTTGGATCATATGCTGAATATCCATGGTCTATTTTCATTTATATATATATATATATATATTTAATATATTACACACACAGACACATACACTTAAGGCTGCACTATTATGACAAAAATCATAATTTTCAATTATTCCCATGAAAATGTAATTGCGATTATTAATTACAATTTTCACATTTTACAATGAATGATGTTTATACCATTATTTGAAGCAACCGCATGCTATATTTATCCATGCATATAAACAAGATGAAAACACTAACTGAAAAAAACTTTATTGCTTTTCTATAGTTTTAAGCCTCAAATGATAATTATACATGGGATTGGCCTATTTTTAAGTAGAAAGAGAAAAAATATTAATGGTGTTATAATCTTATACTAAAACTACAATCAAAGCAAAGGAATAACCCTTAAGATAACCTGTTGAAAACATATCTGAAGCATGCACAGTAAGTGGAAAATGTATTAATTGTGCAGCCCTAACACACAGATTTTAATGGTTTTTTTAATGTAATTTATTTCAGTGATGCAAATCAGATTTTTCTTCACCCTTTACCTCAGTCTTCGGTGTCATATAATCCTTCAGATATTTTTCTAATATGTTGATTTACTATCAGTGCCTTTTATTTATAACAAGAACAAATTTAGAACAAAATGTCACAGGTATTAGGCAGCAAAACACTGCAATAAATCATAATATTAGAATGATTTCTGAAGGATGGTATGCGTTTGAAAACTGTAGTAACAGCTGATGAAAGACATTCTGATTTCCATCACTGAATTGAATTAATTTAGTCTAACGTTAGGAAAGGCGTTCTGGAACAGGTCGCACGCCGATGCGCAGATCTAACGCGGGTTTGGCCCGTGCTCATTTCATACTTTCTGAAAGCTTATTTAATGTATTATTTAACATAATTTAATGTATAAGGTACATGCACAACAAACTGGTAATATCATCGTGTACTGCAATCGAACGTAGCCTGTGGAAATGCAGACGGCACGCGGTGTTAGAATTGCTTCAGACGAATCAGCGCGTGCTGCAGGGAACTGAGCGAATCGTTCAAAATGATTCGCGAACCGATTCATTTGTTTAGCAACTGGTTTGATCAAGCCTTTGAACAGAATTGACTCAATAGAATGAATCATTTGCGAATGGGCATCGTTCACTGCCGAGAGAAAAGTAGACGGCTAATCTGGAATAAACGGAAGCATTTTTAATTTGTACAGTATTAAAATGAAGTAACGAGAGGGGCGTCGCCCACAGTAATGAAGTAAAAGTACAGTTTTTTCACTAAAAAATGACTCGAGTAAGAGTAAAAGTACCCACTTTTAAATATACTCCAAAAGTATCAGTTACCCAAAAAATGTAAGTAAAGGTAACTCGTTACTACCCACCTCTGATAAGAAGTGATGGCAAAAATTGATATTGTTAGTTATTTTTAACTTTTTATTCACCAAAAAATCCTGAATAAAATATTGCAGTTTCCAAAAAATGTTTGCCAACACAACTGTTGCCAACGTTTATTGAATAATAAAACGGTACGTTAGAATAATTTCTGAAGGTTTATGTGACACCTTGATTGAAATTCATCTTTGCGTCACTGGAATAAATTGTATTTTAAAGTATATTAAAATAAAATAAGAAGTTATATTGTAATAACATTTTGCAGTATGATAGACATAAATTTATATATAGTTTGATCAAATAAATGCCTTGATGAGGATAGAGGCTTCTTAAAAAAAAATAATAATAATAATAATATTACAAGTTTTGGTGATCCCAAACTTTTGAACATTAGTGTATATATTTGATTTGACTTGTTATTAGTATTCATTTTATTTTATTTATTTTTCTGAAAATAACAAAACTGAGCAAAGCCGTTTGGGAATATTTCTTTTTTTTTATTTTTTTACTGCACTGAGAGAAGGGTACTTTTACTGGTTAATAAATATGCAATCAAAACAAGAGTCAGTAGTCATTTAGCCTACTTAAAAGCACAAAACATTTAAGAATGACATAGTCCATATCTATATTAAAGTTGATTATTTTCATACCAACAATAATATAAAAAAATATATATGTATAGTTGTTTTGATAAGCGTTCGGTTGGTATGTATGATCAAATCAGGAATGATTATCAATAGCAATTTAGTTTGTCATACAAATCACATAATTGGAATATACATTGTAAAAACAATATATATGCTCTATTAGTTACATTGCATTAAGTTAATGTAATTTATTTACATTACCTATGTCACAATAAACTAATTATTATTAACCTGGCGCTCTATCAAAAAGAAAACAAGATAATAAATGCATATTCAGTTTATATCAATTATAAAAAAATAATTTGTACTGAGGTAGAACTTGGCGGATATGACGTCGTTTCAAGCTCAAGTGCGTGACGTGATATTTAAATAGCCACCTGAGGCGTGATTAGAGAAACGGCACAACACCGTTAGCGCAGCTGAATAATATTGTCCTGTAAAACCAACGCAAACTAACGCACAAGCGTTCATTTCTGAACTGCAGTTCAGATCTTTGTATTTCGATCTGAGAGTAAAACCACGACGTTTAAGCTCAGGTAAGCTACTTTAACATCTGCTTGTACTGCTAACTTGCTAACGTTAGTCAAATGCGACAGGTGCAGCTGGCTCAACGTTTACCTGAAAGTTTCTCATTGGTGCCCTTGTTGCGGGGTTTAATTGTGTGTTGTTGTTTTTTTTGTTTATTTCTAAAGTAACGTGAGGCTGTAAAATATCAGTTTGTGAATTGCTGTGTCTTAGTAAATCTACCGTTGAGTGATGTATCGTCTGTCCGATGTAGATATCAGTGTTTGTATTTCGCGGCAGTAGGCCGATGGTCTTCTTCATTGGTTTATTCAGCTGTTTTCTTTGGATGATGAGAGGTGGCCACATATGGATTATAATGGTTTACCGGTGATGCTGGTGCCGTTTCGTGTGTTGAAGACAGTTACTTTAAGTGTGGAGGTATATCAGACCCGTTTAAAGTGAGTCTCGTGTGTCCCGTTAAAGCTGCGCGAGATAGTCAATTGACTGCGCCGTTGCTTTAAGTGCACGTTGTTTATTATGGTTGTTTTGTATCCTTTTTAGTGTATGTAAAATGTATCCACGCTGCATAATGTTAAAAAAATCGTGTGCTTATTGCAATTTCACAGCCATTGTTATTGCATGAGATGCATGGTATTGCACACACCCCCTACTCTCCACACGGCTGCTGTATTGTTTATTCACGTTAACAACACAGGGGATATGAGTATTTGAGTATACATGTGTACAATTGCTTAACTACTAGAATAAGACTTCTTTTGAACAGTATTCATGCACTGTTATTCTTTAATTATTTGGACTGATTTTCATTGCCTATATGTAGTATCCTAATCAGAATTAGAATTAAAGATAATGTGTTATATTGTCTTTCATATGAAAGGAAATGCCAGATTAATGACTTCATATAGCATCATAGAGCAAAAAATTAACCTCCCATTGGCTAATCTCTGTCATGTTGACCTCTATATACATCTCTTCTATGCATTCTAAAAAGTAGAAGTGAAACAAAAAAATATTAGATTTTATGTATTTTCTGACTTCATATCAGGTCAAAATCATGTTATTACTACAAAATATTGACAATTGGCTAAAGTGTTCAGTGCCTGCTATGCGCAATTACACATTTTTTGCTTGAAAATATGATATGGATATTAATGTAGACCTTCAATTACTAGTCCGATTCATATTAATTTCTCTATAGGTTTTACCCAATACGTATTGGTCCCATTTAGTTGAACTGCAACTCTGACCTCTACACATGAGACCCCTTTCTTCCCCCAGATTGTATATCTAAAATAAATTAAACAAGTCCCCAACTCCAACTGAGGAAACTGTTAGGAAATAAATGTAATTTCTCATGGTCTTTCAGGATCTCGTCTGAACCCTCGAACAGAATATCGGGATATTTGACTGAATTGATTTCCTCCCAAGGAGAATAATCATTGGTGATGAGTCCATAGCTTGCAGTATGTTAGGTGAAAAGATGTTGCCATGTACACAAGCAGGACAGAATGATTAGTATTTTAGGACTGACCCATATAATCCTGACTCTTGTAACGAGCAGTCAGTAAAGACTGACATGGTACGTAAAGTGCCTTTAGTCAGCTTGATTCTAGCTGGTGGTCATCAGCTGATTGTTCGAATTGTTGTTCATGTATATTATGTATATGTTAATTCCCGCACAACTGCAACTTAAGGCTTTTCAAATAGATGGCGACAAAGAGCCAAAACCTACCGACTGCAGCTTTAACTTCTTATGGCTTGGTTTGGTTTTACTGTTACTGCACTTTGTTGTTGTTCTATATACATGGGCTACTGAATCATATGTGTCGCGCATATGATTCATATGCTTATTTAAGAAATTTAGATAATTTTCAAAGCATTCTTGCCAAGATTCGCAATAATAAAGCACTCTGAAATTCATAATTTCATAAATTCAGTAAATGAGGCATAAAAAAGGACACTTGCAGACCCTTGATTAGCAGAACATTGTTCATCTCTGCCTGTTACTGTGATGCATCTCAGCTGATCACATGTGATCGGATCTCCAGAGATTAATACAGGGTGAATACTGGGCTGAACTTTTTTTTTTTTTTTTTTTTTTTTATAAAGCACTTTTACAAATGCAAATCATCCCATGTTCAAAGTACAGTGAAGCGCATTTAAAATGGATAGATAGCGATCCTGGGGATAACGAGGGAGGGACAAGGAACGTTTAGTGGCTCACATGTCACGTATTCAGGAGCTGTACAGAGGAAGTAGAGCAAGCCTTCTTAATTCGCCTGATCCCTCTAGAGCTCCTTGTGTCTATGGGAGCGTGAGTGTGCAGTAATGTGATTGTTCCATGGGATGACCAGTGACGACACATGGGATCTGGAAAGCTGGGGCTGGACGGTGCTGTGCGTATTACACCTGTTTGTTTGTTATTTTTCTGTGTTCAGTGCATTGCAGGAACGTTAGCTTTAATGCTAGTGCTGTTCTTGTTATCGATTTAAGGCTGGATTTTTAACTCCGGGAAGCTGATGTTAATTATACATTGTTAGGTTACTGTTTGGCATTTGTTCTGCTCAGCAGCTGCTGTGTGAATGTCCTTTGTCACACGGTCAGGCCTCAAGCAAGCAGATTGGCTCCAAAGTTCACAGATGTGAATGCTGGGATTATTCCTAGAGAGATGGCAGTTGTTACTGTCCATTGGCTTGTGTTTAGAAATGGCGGCTGGGCACAGTTAATGGAAAATGACAAGGCCCATTGTTTCATGTTTACTAGATTACTATTTTTTTATTTTATTTTATTTATTTTTTTTTTTTTTGGTGCGCTGAGTGTTTGGTATTGAAGTTTGTTTTCTCTCTTGTGGTGGTTGGCCTTTGCTTAGGGAGTGTGTATATGTGTATATATCTGGCCCATTCTAAGGCAAACATCACTTTATTCATGTTATGAATACCAGTGGTTCACCCGTGTCCCCGACATGATCTACCAGGACATATTTTTTTTTTTTTTTTTTTTTTTTTTGGCCTGGTTTAAAGATTAACAGTGTTTGCTGATGAAGTGGTTAACTGTGAGGCTCTCCCTTCTGTCTGTTTCCAAAGCTACACAAAGCCTGTAGTGCAGGGATTTAAACATTTACTCAGTTATAATACTGCACCCTTTTCAGGTAAAATACTTAGTTGAAGTTTGGAAGATATTTTAAATCACTTTTATGATTCTTGGGCAGTTTATGGGCACCTGATGTGCCATTTGGTTTAATTGTTAATCTCTTTTATGGTAGCTGATCCTAATTAGTCTTAATTGGTGCTTTTTGTCTGTCTCCATCAGTTCCAGCTACTCCTCTTCAGCACAGGACATAGAGAAGGAGCTGAGGTTTGGACCGGTCTACGAGTCACCAAGGATGTCCAGACGCAGTCTCCGTCTGCACACCAGCATAAGTAACTATGGAGATGACAGTTTGCTCGACTCGTCTCTTCACCACAGCACCTCTTTCAGCCGTGACCAGTGAGTGAAGTTTGTCCATCAAAATCACCAGTGCCATATAATAATGCAAAATGCATTTACTTTTCTTTTCAGGAATTTTAGCGTGACCTTTTAATGTTGGCATAAATGACAAATTATTTGACTACAAGTGTAGAAGACACAAAGAAAAGCTACAATTTATATGACTTCTGTTTTATGATTTCAGTGGCCAAGTAGCTTAAAGGGATAGTTCACCCAAAAATCAAAGTTCTGTCATTATTTACTCACCCTCATGTCATTCCAAACACAAAAGACATTTGTTTATCTTCAACGTACTGTACTTAAACATACTAAAAACACCAGTAAAACGGTCCATGTGACATCAGTGGAACAACTTCAGTTTTGCCATGCTACAAGAAGTTATTTACATTTTTAATTTTTTTGCGCAAAGAAAACAAAAATAACAATCTAGCTATACCGTTCTTCTCCCCTGACTTGCGTCTTCTGCCATTTTAGAGTGTATAACACAGCACATAGGCGTGCTATAACGTATTTGACGTAATCAGTCTTATGTAAATCTGGGTGAAAGCATGCGCATGTGTGTAATCTGTGGCTGTTTGCACCTAGAGGAAGGTATGCTTACATTGATATTAGGGATGCTCATTTTAACCGTTAACCGAACGGTTTGAAGTTTAACCGATTAATACAATAAGTTAAACTGTTCAAAAGGTCATTTTATTTATTTATTTCAGTATTTTACATAGCCTATATAAAATTGTTGACAAAAAAAATCACATTTTATTGGCCACATTCAGCAGCAGAATACAGTTGAGTGCAGGAAGTGACAACCGCGTTCTGTAACGGAACTCGCCGGGAAATGTTCAGGACTCGCAACCGCGTTCTCGGAACACACGCGGTGTGTGAATGGAACAGGAGAGCTGCTCTGCTGCACAAACGCGCTTCTAGCGGGTGTTATGTGTTTTAATGTGTGTTTTGGGTAACTTCTAGTGATGGAGAAATGAGCTGCGTGTCATCTGAAAGTTTTATTAGAT
>JAUMHQ010000069.1:4344390-4355230 GCA_032361165.1 Enteromius paludinosus
CCAGCACTTATATATAAGTTATATATAAGTGCTGGGCCGTTATCGGCGTTTATATATATATATATATATATATGCGCATGCATATACACACACACAAACCATATTTGTGTTAAATATATACTTGCATGTGTTTGTATTTCTACCTACATAATAAATATACACCGTATGCACAAATATTATGTCTAGAAAAACTTACTTTGGATGCGTTTTTTTTTTTATTTTATTTTTTTTTTAATAGCAATTAATTATTTGACAGCATTTAAAATAAAGTAAAATAATTTATATGTATGTAAATAATATAATATAATATAAATAAAATTGTTTTTTTTTTTTTCAAAAATTAATTTATTTTTTAAATTTTATTTACTTTTTTTTTTTTTCCTATTTTATTAAAGGGTCTTGATGATGAGCAGCAGGAAGAGGGGCAGTTGCTCGGACAGTTTGTTTATGATGATGATGGAGATGCTCTTCAGACCTTCTTTGTGTCTGTAAGTGTAACAGAAGCAGTTTTCCTGTGTATTGTGATTTCTGCTGTTTAATGTGTTTGTGGCTTGCAAAAAAAATCAACTTGTTACTGACTGCTTCTTGGGAATAGCTTTGTTGTTTTAAAGGGGAGAAAAATAAACTAAAAGACAATGTGGCAGAAAAAAAATGAAAGGCCTGTGAATGTGGAAGTTGTAATTTTCATCTACCAGCGGTAGCTAGAAGGGTCATGCTAACCAGGAAGTATTTATTTGTGATCATTGATTGGTTGCCTAATCTTGTATTTCTGTCTCTGTCTTAAGGAGGAGGTCCCGAGAGGTTTTCAGATTATTGAGATGAAAGTGCTGTCTAACTGGGGTCATCCTGAATACACCTGCGTGTACCGTTTCCGGGTTCACGGGAAGCTTGTTGATGATGAACTTGCAAGCAGTTAAGACTTTATGAGCTCCTGACAGTCTGTCACTCATGAATTGGTGGGGGAGGAATTGAGCTCTTGAGAATAACGTCTCATGAGTTACATAGATGAGATGATCTGAGGACATCTGATAAAGGATTGCATGCTGGTACATGTTAGGCCTGAGGGCCAGATTCAGCACTTGCACTCTTCTACTGCAGCACACGGTTTCCACTATTGTCAGTCATCAGGGTTATGCTTATTTTTCGTTGTTGTCTTCGTTATTATTATTCTATAGTTTTGTTATCGTTATGATGCTCTATATGGCAGGATTGTCACCAGCAAAATATGCATGGACAAATTGCTGAACTTCAAACAAACCAGTGAAGAATGTATTTTAGACTAAATGTATATGTTGTAAAAAGTTCCTCAGTTTTGTGCTTTATTTTTTCTGTTTGTTTTTCTTTATTTCTGCTAGCTAATATGTGCTATATATTTAAGAACGGCTAGAGAAAATAATTTATTTTTGTGTATTTAAGTTGAAATGAGTGACATTGGATTGTGTATTTTTGTAAATGCTTTTCATGATCTTTATGCAGAGGATTTTGTAACTGCCATGTCTTCACAGGTTGGCTTCTCAAATAAAATGCAAATTTTTATTATTATTTTAAAAAAGGATTGGATGTGGTGTTTATTGTGGATCCTATCTTGCAGTACAGAAACTGGTTCCAAAAAATAGTTTTTGTTTGTGTGTTACACAGGGTCTATGAAATTAAACTGCAACAATACACCATGAAATGTCTTTTTAGAGCTACAAGTTTTGCTTGCTCCATTTTTATCTTGTGTAACCCATTCATTGTATTATACTTGCTGTAAAAGATTAGATTGAAGTGTGATTCTCACAAAACTTTTTTTTTTTCGTTCAAGATGTGGGTAGTGCTTCCAACATATCAGTTTTTTTGCTAAATTTAGGAACCTTCTCAGACTACCCTAGCAACTTTTTATTCCAAATGCATCATTTTAACAAGAACATTTGAATTAATAACTTTAAGCTTTGGAAACACACTTTAGGACACTTTTTGTGCCTTATGCAACCCATCAAACACGGTGGACACAAATGGCACCCGTTTGGTAGAATGACTCTATTATATATAGGCCCGGTTTCACAAACAGGGCTTAGCTTAAGCCAAGACTAGGCATTAGTTAAATAAAGATATTTAAGCAACTTTTACAAAAATGTCTTAAGACAATATTACAGGTGTGCATCTTAACACAGAACAACGACACTGACATGTTTTAAGATATGTCAGAGCGAGATATTTCCATCTGAGACAGCTCAAACATGCAATTTAGTCTGGGACTAGCTTAAGCCTTGTCTGTGAAACTGGGGGATAGAATTATAGAATATATAGTTTGAACGTATTTTATAAATTTTCTTATATTTTATATAAATAAACCATATTTGTGTTATATATACTTGCATGTGTTTGTATTTCTACATGCATAATAAATATACACCGTATGCACAAATATTATGTCTAGAAAAACTTACTCTGGATGCGATTTTTACAGCCATTAATCATTTGACTGCATTTAAAAAAAAAAAGTAAAATAAAGTATGTATGTAAATGTAATATATTAATGTAAAAATATACAAATTACATTTTATGCATTACTAGCAACAAATTTATTTGCCAACTTTTGAAAAGTGACTCAAGCGATAAAGCGCACATTTGTCATTTAAATTACAAAAAAAAAGATGTAACCATTGATGTGCGCAGGGCTGTGCCTTAACCTTTTTTGCACATAGTACTGGTGCTACAGAGGTGGAAATTGCAGTCCAAACAGTTAGAGGTGGGAGATACAGCAAAAATATCATAGCACCATTTTATTCATGGAAATCACGATTTTTTTGGTCATGTTGGTTTTACCATTTTGCAAGTTGCCCGAGCAGTACAACCAACCAATTTCCTTATTTATGAAATAAAAAAGCCTTTCAAGGTAGCAAAATATAAACATATGTCAGTTGTTTAGGGCGAAATGGGGCAAAGATAAAGGTCTGTGTCATTATTTAATCTGTGTTATTAGGAAATAAGAACAAAATAGATAATTACAAATACACGTAATATAAAAATAAGTACAATACTTTATTTGAACAATTTCTAATAAATTGTTAATAATAAATAGAGTAAAAAGTTACCATTTTATTTCACAATTTGGACATCTACTGAAAATGCAAATGTACATCTTGTAATTCAGACTTTATCAGAATTGAGAGATACTGTAAATTCAAAGGTGCAAGAAAAAAGTCAGAATTCTGAGATAAAGATTATGTCACTCTTTATAATCCATTGCAGACATAAGTTTTAGTATAGGGGGAAACGAACAAGCATAAAAATGCACAGTCCAAAACCCATTTACACTTCTCCCTTTCCAGCTATCCTCTCCCACCTATAACTATTCCTCTCCCTTACCCAGGCATTATTCTTTCTTTCTCTCCAGTTCGGTGTTGTTCTGATCCACAAAACCAATTCAAAGAGGTCTTATGTTGTTGTTGTAATGGAAAGAGCTTCAGAGACTGGAATCGGCTAAATATTTCAATGATCAGTCACTCATCAGACTTCTCAGTTGTTACAGTATTTTATATAAAGTGATCTTCGTTTCTGACATGCTGTGTTTAAGCATTTAAATGAGACTTAAAAGATCAATGATTTTTGCTTGTATAAAAACAAAATATGTATGGATTTGAGAAAAATGCGCTGAAAAAAAAATTGAATTCACAACTTTTTTTAAGGTAAGTGGTTGAAATAAATGTATTTTAGCTACATTTAAATACAAAAACATTTAAATAGTTGACTATCATTCAACAAAATATGTTTATTTAAATTGAGCTAAAATACAAAATACCTTAAAAAATATTAATATTTTTTTCAGTGTAATAATTGACTGCATATTGTGTGAAAACACAAGTTTTGTAAATGGTATGGTCACAACAGATGGATGTTGTTTAGACATGTGTTTAACTGTGTTTAGAGTTTCGAAAATTTAGAGATTGGAAAAAAAGGATGTTAGCACTAGAAAAAACTGTGCAGCATGTCAATTTTAATCTCCACCTCCTTTGCCTTTTTAAATTCGTGTTTTTTGTTTTTATTTTTTTAATCAAGAGACATTCAAGAATTTGTACAAACACAGGGGAAAATGATTGTTCATTTTTATCACTGGAAAATTAATTATTAGAAAATTAATAAATACAAATTATTTAATGCAACAGCTGTACTGTTCATATTAGGGCATAATTCCAGAGCTAAAAACTAGAGCTTCCAGAAAGCAACTTTTAAAGACGCCATATAAAATAAATGTGTTATTATTATTAAATTAAACACTGCTCTCAAGTCGTTTAAAACCTGAATGAGTTGCTTTCTCCTGCAATTTTGAAGAGTTTGCATAAAATAAGCACATTAGAAGTGAACATCACAATTTATGCAAATAAAAAATGTTATGGCTTTTGATTTATAAAAGCCTTGTGTTTAAAATCACATGATTTCACATACTGACCGCTGTGTGTTCCGCGCCAGTCCATCAGGAGGCAGCAGGGAGTGTGTTTATTGTTTGGGACGGGACTGGATGTGTGTGTGTGTGTGTGTGTGTGTGTGCAGACCGGGATCTGAGATTTTTGGGTGGTGGCTGTGTGTGTTTCACTGGAACAGCGGCTGCAGCAAATGCTCTGGAATGCGTGCGCCCTGCTAACTTCCCTCAGTCAAGTTTGAGCGGAATTTCACATTTCCTTTCCACTTCTATCGACTCTTCTTCCGTGCGTGTCGAATCCCGAGGACGGGATATCTCGGTCAGAGCCGCTTTTATCGATTCATTCGCGGAGAGGGCTAACGGGATAGCGTGCTAAGTGAACACAGATGCAGGCCATAAAGTGTGTGGTGGTCGGGGACGGGTGAGTTAAACCCCTCGTAACGTTATTCAGCAGTGTAGTTGTGAGTTTTACACGTCTCGGACCTTTCTCGGGTTATTTTTTTGTCGTGTTTTGAGTTTAAATAACTTGCGAGCCTTTATTTTAGACACTTTCGTGGGGTCTTTCTAGCTCACGGATGTTTTAAAAGCGCTTATCTCACACACACCATTCGTTAAATCCGTGTTTTCAGCTTTAGTTTGTTTTTTGAAGGAGCTAAAACAGCTTGTGAATTACTTTAGGCTTGTCTATGTTTGTATACAAGAACCGAACAGTGCTTTTTTTTGGTGTTTTTTTCCGTGTAAACTAACCCTTCCCTGAGTTTCTTTTACATGTAAACGTTGCGTCAGTTAAATGTTTTGGGAGTGTTGCGGTGATTAAATAAGTCAACCAAACCCTCTTTCATAATTCACATGAGTAACACCGGCTGTTTTGGTGTTCACACACACACACACACACACACACACACACATATTTCTGTTACTGAAACATATCACTTTTTTTGTCGGGAAAGCAATTATAAGATATGACATCACTTTGTGTTATTTAAGATATGCTCAGTTCTGTCATTAAAGTATTAAATGAATGATTTGAGATGTTGCTGTTGTTGTTTTTCAGGGCTGTGGGAAAAACATGCCTTCTGATCAGCTACACCACCAATGCCTTTCCCGGGGAATACATCCCTACTGTGTAAGCAGACCTTACTCTAGAGGGACATTTTAGCCAAAGAAAAATCTTAATCAAAATCTTCCCATCCGTGCTAGAACAAGCCTATGGACTTATCAGTTTGCCCAGTATAAGACACGGTGTTGCATTAAAAAGTCAGTTGTCAAAATAGCCATTAAAACACGAGTTAAACTTTAAAACGATGTAGTTTTCAATGAATACATTAAATATAAATAGATTTTTATTAAACCTACTGACGTTTTTCAGATGAGCGGTTTGATCTCTTTTTCAGCCGCGTTATTAAATTGCCAAGCGTTTGCAGAATAAGAAAAGTTTGGAACAAATTATTATTCATTTATTTGTTTTGTGAACTGGCACTTTAAAGTGTACATGAGATCAAATCTGACACCATTTACGGCATTCCTGGTCTTGTTGTGCCGGTTTCATCTGCGCATGTTATTCAAGGCAAAAAACATTTATTTTTTTTTTTTTCAGAAATCTTTCACCAGAATGTAATTTTGAGTAAATCTATTCATGTATTCCTCTTTTTTTTAAACCCTTTCCATTCGGCTATCTGTTAGTCACTTCCCATTTGTCTTTTATGTGTTTAAACATTCATCATATCTTATCTCTGAATTGTATGCTGCTATTTCTTTCTTTAGATTTGATAATTATTCTGCTAATGTGATGGTCGATGGCAAGCCGGTGAACCTGGGATTGTGGGATACGGCAGGGCAGGAGGATTACGACAGGCTTCGACCGCTCTCCTACCCTCAGACGGTACAATCACAATAATAGGGCTAATACAGATGTATAGTAACCTTAGATACGTAATTACATATGTATTGGAGTTTCAGTTCCATGTGGATAATATTTGACGGCGTTTTGCCTTAATGAGTCATGAGACCAGGAAGGATCTCAAAACTAGTTTGATGACTTATGTCGGATACGTGACAAACACTACGCCTTAACACAGTGAAATGATTAAAAATAGCCTATGTCCTGATTCTTGGTAGGCTAAAATGAGTATTAAATGGCAGCTCTGTGTTGTTGTCGTCTCTCTTGCCTGCGAGTGAATGGCTCAATTGTTTGCCGTTGTCGTTCAGGCACAAACCTCACTGTTGCTCTGTTTCACTTGGGAAACAAGTGGAGTCAATTTACAGTTCATTAATGCGACAGCCTAGTCAATGCCGTGCTTTGCAGATAACAAAATAATCCTGAGCGTGAACTGAGGATTTTGTCTCTTTTCTTCTAGGATGTGTTCTTGATTTGTTTCTCTCTTGTGAGTCCGGCCTCGTTCGAGAACGTCCGTGCGAAGGTAAGCAAGCGCTCGCGTATATTGTGGTTTAAGTCAATGTAGGCAAGTTCTGAAATAATCACAGTGAATGGAAAAGAGGAAGAGGCTCTAAGAATAGTCCGTCTGGACTGATTGAGAAAATGTGGTTTCAAAGCGTTAAAACGGCTTGATGATGCAGCTGGAATAAAGCGGGCGTAAGGTCTTTTTTTTTTTTTTATCTTCGGTGTCTGCAAAATGTCCAGTGACGTCCATTTGAAAAGATCAAGTGGCAATTGCCATTAGTCATTTTTGGGTGCGGGGAGGTTGTGGTGTTTGTCCACATGTAAAACATAGGCTAGCTTTGGAAATGGCACAGTAACGTGCTATTAGTATCTGAGTATGGAGTAGCCTACGTATGCGGTGCATTTAGCTCAACATGTCTGTTTTTGATTTCTTTAACAGTGGTATCCAGAGGTCAGACATCATTGTCCCAACACTCCGATTATTCTGGTTGGGACTAAGCTTGACCTGAGAGATGACAAGGACACTATAGAAAAGTTGAAAGAGAAGAAACTCACACCCATCACCTACCCTCAAGGTCTTGCTATGGCCAAAGAAATAGGTCAGATCTTCAGTATTAATACACTGCCATTTAAATGCAATTTTATCATTGCCTTTACACATATTTGTGTATGTTGGGGATATGATGAACAGATCAAAATGTATTCTTAAAGCTGCAGTCGTATTTTTTTGGGGGGGAGGGGCTTCTAATAATGTTTTCTGATTTGAGTGGTACTGGTGAGCCGATTCGGATGTTATCACTCGATTTAAATGGGCTGATATCAGTCGTTATCAGCCCATTCATATGGGTCAGTAGGGGCCTGCTGCACCTACTGGTAAAACTTAAAATTAAGCTAATTATTCTAGCGATTAGATTGTTTATTTAACATCTACACCTACCCTTTACCATGATAGAAAAACAGTATTATTGACGTAAAGTGTTAGAAAAATTTTTTTTTGGATTGATGTGCGCATGCCCAGTAGTCCTATGGATGATAACAGCCTTCTAAGCCTACCAGTAGAATGGACTGATAACGACTGATATCAGCCCATTCAAATCGAGTGATAACATTCAAAGCGGGTGTACTGGTAGGTTTTTGTGGGGACATTTGAGCATGCCACCACTGTCTCAATGTTCACACTTCGTCTGGCCAGCACACATTCAACATGTACTGTTATACCAAACCTGCTTCACAGCAACATCCCATAAACCTTGGGCTTCCATAAACAATTTCCCCTTATCTGTCTCTGTTCATACAGACAAAACAGCTCATGCAACCCCACAAACATGAGATTGAACAATGATGAAAATGCATAAGCAAGGAAAAATGTATAAGAAATATATATAAATAAATTAATAAAAATACTAAATAAATAAAAAACACAACACCGCTTGAACGTGAGGAACTAAGGATCCTTCATGGCTAATAGAGACTATATGGCATGCAAGCATGCGGTTGATCGTTTGTAACCTTTTTTCACAGCAGATGGAATAATTGTATCATTTTGAGGGTGGATTGTAATTCAGAAAGGAATTTGTGGTTACGAAACGCATGTAAATGACTGAAGTTAGATTATATTTCAGTTGTTTTAAAGGTGCCATAGAATGGAAAACTGAATTTACCTTGTCATGGTGGAATAATAACAGTTCAGTACATGGACATAACATACTGTGTAAATTGCACGTCTTTATGTTAACCGATATTAGATTTAATCACCATTGGTAGCGCAATTAATTGTAAAAAGTTTATTGAAACGTGACTGTCATCCAATAACACGCTTTCTGTCGCTTTTTGATATTCAGTCTCTGCTTTTAAAATTTAAACAACAAAAACTTGTGACCTGGCAAATTACTGTAGTGTCTCTGTTTACTAGTTATAGCACTGAACTCAATCTTTCAATTGTGGAAAAGATTTCCGTTTAATCCATCCGTCCGATATTTCTTTCAAAAGTCAATTGTAACTAAGAAAGGCAACCTACGTGTTTAAAGTGTTGATCCACTTGTATTCGCTACAGGATCTGTGAAGTACCTGGAATGCTCAGCCTTAACGCAGCGTGGCCTTAAGACGGTGTTTGATGAAGCCATCCGTGCGGTCCTGTGTCCGCCCCCAGTCAAGAAAGGAAAGAGGAGGTGTTTTATCCTCTGAACTGACTGTGTTCACAGCACCAGCTTCAATCTGAGCTCACCTGGGAGGAGAACCGTGGATGATGGGAAATGTGTGTCGGGGAAGACGAAAGAGTCTGCACAGTGTATGCGTACAGATGTTTCTCCCTCTTGCATTGTGTTTAGAATTGTGTGCCACTAACTAGCTGTTAAGATGCCAGATTATTTGCTTGCGAGAGATGAGGAGCGGCATCCATAGTTGTTTTCCTTCCCGTACAGTAAGAAATTCCTGCTGCCTTCTAATGATCTCCTTTATCTCCCCCTTCATTTTGATGAACTAAATACTCCTTTCAGTGCATTCCTCCACCTTTGTGAGCCCACATATTTTGTTTACAATCTGCGTTTTTGTAGAAAATGAATTATTGCCAAACGTTACACCCACATGGGTTTCAATTTGCTCACTCTAACAGTAATTTTAATCACGCGTATTTGTAAGAGGCGGAGATTGCAGTAATATTGAAGGAGCTATTTTACAAAAGCACAACTGTTAACTATTTTTTGGGTTCCTGCATTACCGTTTTCATGCTAGAGAGTTTATTTTGTTTAACTGTATAAGAGACAAACCTAGTTGAAATGCATATTACAGCTGCATATAGAATATTTTCACTACTGTATCTGAATATTCAAATGGGCAGATCACTCGTTTAATCTCTCGATGTATTTTAGTCAGTCTTTTGGAGAAGTCTGACGGTGTTTTATCCTTTTTACTGTCCCAGTATTGTATTTAGACTACAGATCTTCCAGTGCCTAGTATCAGACCAGGGTTTCATTGCAAAGCTGAGCATGTTAGAAGTTTCTGTACTGTAGACACCTCATCACTATGGCATGGGGGGTTCATATTTTTGAAAGATCCCCTTTAAGACTGTTATATATGTATTGACAGTTTGTTTTAATGGTACAGACATTAAGTATTAAACTTCAGACATGGTTCAAGACGAAATGGTTGGAATTAGCCACATGGAATGTTTAATTTCAACAGATCTGTATTTTTAAAAAACATTTTAAATGTATCTCCACTAAAGCTACAATGCATTAACCTTTATGTCTGAAAATAGAAACCAAATATAAAAATATTTCTTTGTCTTCCATATGGACAAAGTTTGACTACTTGAGTTTTTTTCCATGATTACAAATCTTAATGCTTATTGATATTCTAGGAAATTGTGTGCTTCTAATTTTATAGCAACAGTTTTGGACAGGACCCTTTTCTATTCTAACTCATCAATGCCTCTGTGTATAAATCAGGTTAATTGTAAAGGTTAAAAATAAAAAAGAAAGATTTAGTCAGTATGGAGAAGCCTGATTGGTCTTTACAAGGTCAAGTCCTAATCCCAGCTCAGCCTCTGGTTTACCTTGAAGGCAAAAGAACATCAACTTGTACATATGGGTACAGTCATTTTAGACACTTGTTAAACCATTGGCTTTTGGGTTATTGCAGAAAATAGTTTTAGGACTTAGCAGAGGAAGCTGTGCTGGCTGGTTCTTCATTGGTCACTGTTCCACTTCTCCAGCACAAGTTTGGCTGAGACAGCATCTTGTATCCCCATTCCTGCATTTAAAAATGCACAATATCCAGCTAGTTACAACAGCTCCGTTTCCACTGACACTAACAAATGCATCACTACAGGACTATTGAGTGCTTTCGAAAAAATAATGAAAAAAAGCATCAGGAGGTAACAAGACTGAACCAATTCCACAAGACATTCTTAAATTTCTTTACAACTGGCTGAAGATCAGCAGGGTTTTTTTTTTTTGTGGCAACACTTCAGAATAGGGGGTCAGAATAATGCATTAGTTAAGCATTAATTAATGGTTAATTTGTTCACAATTAAGTAT
>JAUMHQ010000069.1:4384905-4395424 GCA_032361165.1 Enteromius paludinosus
TTTATGTATAATATTGCAATAGGATCAATTATGCTTGCCTTTTCTGCATTATATTTTGCAATAATACAATGAATATTGATTTATCCATGTTTTTGTTCTGTACTGTACACAGGTAAGTCATTTATTTGATCTTAATTTGTATTATATCTAAGAGAAACAACCTAAGTATTGTAATTATATTATAAATAATAAGACTTTAATACACTTTAAGTGATTTTTTTGTGATCATAATCACTAATTAAGCGCATAAACAGCTTCTCTAGTTTTTCATAGCAGTGCTTCTCTAATTCCGCCGTCTTCTTTCTTATCACAGGCTGACTAGGGCGGAACGTATCTAGTTTAAAAGAGCGATTGCACATTTAACGTGATTTAATTGGCGAATTGTTCTGTCGCGTTACGTCAACACAAAATCCTATTGGCTGTGAAAAGTAGCAAGCATTACTACTGGCCAACCAGAAGCCTTCGCGCGGAATTTTGAATTCTATTCAAACAGTGGTAGTTATACGTCTTATATCCCTCCGCAGATGGCCAAAGAAAGTAGTCCTTCATTTTTATATTGCATTAGACGCTAAATTAACCTTTGAACAAGGCTCAAATTAGCTGGCTCCGTCTATAATGCGTATTATATTATATGTGGGTAAATAACTAATAGTTGTTTTGAGGTTTTTTTGCGGAGGGATATATTCCGTCAGTCAAGACGGAAGCACGCGCTGCCTGTGTAGATGGACACAGTGTGCTGATGTTCGATTGTAGTAGTGCGAGTTAGTAACGGCAGGAGCGACCGGGACAACAATCTCAATGCTGGATTAAACTAGTTTTAAAAGCTAGGGTTTGACATCGATGGAATATATTTTATCGTTTTAATATACGTAGCCTCAGGTAAATCCCCAGTTTTCTTTCTTTTAAAGGGTACAAAGGAGCTGCTCAAACATTATTGACACACGGTGCTATCGAGATATGCGTAGTTATGATTAACATAACAAATCGGTAACGGTATTTTAGTTGAGTGTGGTCACAAATATTGTTGCCAATGTTTTATTCCACTCTGTCACTAAACAAGAAATGTGGAGTTATTCTTGAGCTTTTTGCCTGTTATGTAGTGTTTTAAATGTCTTTGGCCATGTGCTGATCTCGTGTCTTCAGTTGTGAATGTGAACGCAAAATATATGTTGAAATTATACACTAATACATAATGTTAAGACATTGTTCATTATATAGCCTAGCAGTATATTGTATTAAACATCACGGATGATATTCGAGTAAAATGCCCATGAAACGTTAACGTTACAGACAATTACGTCGATGAAAATTCACACCAGTAATGAGGTTGCTCTTTTTTTGTCTTTTGTGTTTGCCAAACCAGGTAAGTTGTTTTAAAATGCCTTTGCTTGGGAAGATCGTGGTGATCAAGAGAAATGGAGTAGATGGCACCGAATTTCCCCTCACAGCGTCCTGTTTATTCGGAAGGTCAGTACGTTAAAACACTTTACAATCATAGCTTACATGGCTGTTGGGGTTTTTACGTTAAACAGATAAAGTAAGGTGCATGGAAAAACAACAACAACAAAAATGCATACGACTACTTGCGTAATATAACACATGCAAACAATCGCTGCAAGTTAAATTGACGCGCACTTTATTAAAACTGTAACGTAAACATTTGATTACAATTTACTTTGTTAATTGCAGTTGATACAAAGAACTGTAAATGTTTCGGACATGCGCTTTTCTGCTCGTTTGATGCTAGGCGGGATTTTCATTGATGTCAAATTTGACGCAGGCAACCCCTCTATCCAATCAGAATACGTTATTCTAAATGACATGTATTCATGCTCGTTGTATAGATCGTGAGACTGAATATAACCCCTATTTGTGTGTATTAACTTTATAGTTACGCTATGCAAAATGGCCTATAGTTATTTAGTATGCAGCCAATCGTGACTAGATGAGAATTTACTTACTATAAATATTCTTCACATTTTATTATAAATATTTGTGACAAACAGTCATGTAGCTTTATAGCATATCACCAAAACGTACACAATAATATTGTGCTTGATGCAAATTAAACACAAAAAGAAATTGCAGGAAAATAAAGTGATATTAAAATGAGACTATTTTGTCAAAACCGTAAGCCTGAAGTAATGGAATTTGTTGTTATGAGTGAATGGTGACATTAAATATGACTATATTTTAGTGTGTATAATTTTAAAAAGGAAATCTTGAGTAACCAATATTAATGTACACTTTAGTGAGTAATGGTGTATATTTGAGTAACGTGTAGTTGAAATTAAAATGTCTCATATTCACCAGTAAGGCAGATGGGCATATTCTTTAATATGGACTCTTCTTTCTGCTGTAGGAAGCTGGACTGTGATATTCGTATTCAGCTGCCACAGGTGTCTAAAGAGCATTGTAAAATTGAGCTGAATGAGAACAAGGAGGTAATTTTATTGTTGTTAAACCTACATTTGAATTTTAAGTTTTTAATTTGTCTTTCCACGAATGAACGCATGATATGCTATTTATTGATTTGTATCTTCTTGTAGCTCATTTTGACCAATTTGAGCTCTGTGAACCCCACCTGTATTAACGGACAAGCTCTTAATCAATCAGAACGTTTAAAGCATGGTGATGTCATCACAATCATTGATCGTTCTTTCAGGCAAGTCAGATGTTTATTGCTATTATTTTAGTGCTTCAAATAAATTTTTCTTGTGCAATCATTGTTTGGTAGAATGTGTTTTCATGTGGTTTATTCTTGTCAAAATGTCAGGTTTGAGTACCCGCCTCCCAAGACACCGAAGAAGCAGCTGTCCACACCTGGAAAAGACAAAGCAGTTCAGGTATGTGCTTTTATGCAAGTTTTGCGTGAGAGATTATAGTTTTTTTTTTCATTTATTTCTTAATTCATTTTTCTTTCTTTTTTTCACTATAGGCATTGCAAGAGCAGCAGGAAAAAGGCACACCTGTTCCTGTGGACAAGAGGAAGTCAGAGCATTCGTTTGGTTAGTGATCATGAGATTTGAGGCTTTATTTTATTTTATTTTATTTTTATTTTTTTTTATAAATTGTTTTTAAAATATGATTTCATAATTATGGTCATTTGTACTGTATTTGCAGACACTTGTTTAAAAGATGGGTCAAATTTGCCACCGTCTGTGGAACAAACTGTTGAGACCGAATCAGAAGAAAGTAAACTCAAAAAGGACAGCATGTCACCTTTTTGTGAGCTGTACCAAATGGTCAAACAGGACCTTGCTGCAAAGTCACCATGGAAGTCAGAGCTACCAAAAACACCTCTTGCAAGACCTCAGGTTGTTCAAAAGAAAGTTCTTGCCGCAGACGTTAAAAGCAGTCCCATACCAGTCCAAACCCTGTCTACAAAGAGGAGATCCTCAAAAACCAATTTTGAAGATACAGCTGGACCAGCTATCCCTCAGAGCTCAGTGAATGCAAATGTGGAAGAAAAATCCACTGATGACATGCCATCTGTAGGGTCCAGGACCCCCTTGTTGGCGGAGAAAAATAAAACTCCTGTCCCTCAGAAGAAGAAAACACCTCAGAAGTTCAGTGCTGGTGACGTAGCCCAGCAGATTCTTTTAGATCCAAAGCCTGAAGAGAAAACTCCTAAATCCCCAAAAGGAAGGAGAAGTGGTGGATCACAGAATCAGAGCCCTGCTCAGCAAATGCCTTCAGTCCAGCCTCAGTCTCCAGGCTCTGAGGATAAAAACACTGAAGTGAAAATGTCACCAAGAACATCTCCAAGAGCAAATGCTGGCAAAAGGTTTCAAGTCCAAAATGTTCTGCCTGAAACGGCTACAACGTCAGCTAATCAGCAAGGTGAGATGGTTTGTTCTCCTTAAGAATTAATTTGTAACCCATTAGAAAGTGTCTGCATTCGTAATCTACCATTTTTAATTTAGGAAAATGTTGCAAATATACGCGCCTATTTTAAGTCATATTCATCATACTTCTGTTTTGTCCTACAGATGTTAATGAGCTATGTGACAGTAACAAATCTCATACTAAAGTAACCGTTCCAAAATCAAAGAAAAAGCGAGTGTCCTTTGGTGGTCAGTTAAGCCCAGAGCTGTTTGATAAACGCCTGCCTCCAAATTCCCCCCTTCGCCGTGGACAAACCCCCAGACGCAGTTTGGGTCTTTCCCAAAAAAAACAGTCTCTTCTACGACGAGCATCCACTATTGGTCTTATGGTAATGCATAAAACAGTTTTTAGGACTGTTAAATCTTTGAAACTCTGAAGGTGTTTACTCCAGTCTATCACCTTTTTTTTTTTTTTAGGCTCTTCGACTTCCAGAGGCTCAAAAAAGTTCCCCAAAGAGAGCATCACCCAAACAGAGGGCATCTCCAGCGAAGACTCCGTCACCTGGTAAAAAGTCACCAAGTACCAAGGCTAAAACTCCATCACCTGCCAAAAGGTCACCGAGTACCAAAGCGAAAACTCCATCCCCTAAACCTCAAAAGTCACCATCTGCTACACCCAGGACACCTACATCTGCTAAGAGAGCTTCAACTTCAGTGATTGAGGCTGTGGGGGACATGTCTTTAACAGAGACACCTAGGGTGCAGGGGCGGTTTTCAGTTTCCCGTATCAGTACTCCATCACCTGTCCAGGACCAGGTGGATAACCCTGAACCACAGTCAACCATTGTAGAAGATGTGGCCCAGAAATGTGTAACACCGAAGATATCTTTGAGGAGGAAGAGCATGAAGTCTTCTGCAAGAAAAACGCCCAAAAGTGCAATTAAAAGTGTATTTGAAGTCATGCGTTCGAGACGCAGTGGAGCATCACGGGCTAATCTCAAAGGTGAAACATTTAAACTGGTTATGTCAGTGTTTTCCTGTTGAGAATACAACATTTTTTATCAGTTTAAATATTTATTCACATTTTTCTTTGTTCCTTTTAAGTGTTGACCTCTTGGGCTGATATTGTAAAGTTTGGTCAGATTAAACCTCAAGCTGAAGATACAACTAAGAAAACAACTATGAAGAGCAGTAGAGTGAAGAAAACTGCAGTGCCAAAACCCAAGGTAAAATTTTATTTTAATTTTTTTAATTCCAATTTTTTTTTCTGATTTTTGTTCCTGTTTTTAATCAATGAATGGATCATTCATTTGTGATTTATACAAACTATTGGTTACCTATTCAGACCCCTGCACGGAGGCTGAAAAATGACGTGAGCACTGGGCATGCAGCATCACCACTCACCATTGTTGTTGGCAAAGCCCATATGAGGGCTAACCAGTCTGTTGGTGCCGCACCTAAAATAGTGCCAAACATAGCACTATTTAAGAAAGACATGAAAATGGATGAGGACTTGTCAGGTTTGTTCAATGTTGAAGAAAATAATGTATGCAATTAATGTCTGAGGAAATTGTTAGTCCAAATTCTGTATGTCTTATGTGTAATGTTAGGTGTTGCAGAGATTTTCAAAACACCAGCCAACACCAGATCTAAGAATAGAGTTTCTGTGAATAAAGAATGTCCAGAGGTTCCTCTTGATGAGATTTCAGTGATGAAAACACCAGAAGAATCAGGTTTGTACCTCAAGTGATCTACAGTGTATTGTTTTAATTTAGCTCAGATTTTCATGCACTTGTTTCTCATTTCCTACCCAGGTGAAATGATTGTGTCTCCATTAAGTGTGGTCTCCACTGCCAAACGTGGCTGTTACAACAATGAAGCAGTGACACGACTTCTTCTAGACAACCAGGATGATAGTTTGTTGGAAGACGAAGGATCTTCTCAGCTCCCTCAAAACTCAAATGAGGCAAGTTGCCATGACGTAATTCCAGATGTAGAGACGCCTTCCGATGTGCAAATGGAGGAAGAGGAGGCTGCACCTGAAGCGGAAGTCAAAACCCCAAAACAGAAAGCAGCACCATCCATGTGCCTCACTGGAGTCAAGCGACTCATGAAGACACCTAAACAGAAGGCTGAACCAATTGAGGACTTAAGAGGAAAGCTACTCATGACCCCCAAGGTACGTAAACCTTCCCAGGATGAAAGTCTAGAAGGCGTTAAAGAAATCCTAAAGACTCCCAAATATAGGGGAGCTCCAGTAGAAGACATGGTTGGGGTGAAAAGAGTGATGCAGACCCCAAAAGAGAAGAGCGATCCTGTACTCTGCGCAGCTGGTCTAAAGAGGCTTATGAGAACACCCAAAGAAAAAGCTGAGCAACACGAAGACCTGACTGGTGTGAAAGAACTGATGAAAACACCAAAAATAGAGGGTGCTATGGTGGAGAATAAGTTGGGGCTAAAGCCATTGGTGAAGACGCCAAAGCAGAAAAGAAATCAAGTTGAAGTTGAAGAGGACCTAACTGGTGTTGAACAACTGATGAAGACCCCTAAACACAAAGGAAACCCAGTTGAAGATCAAATGGGTGTACAAAGACTGATGCAGACTCCCAAAGAGAAAGTTGAACCTGGAGAAGACTTCTCTGGTTTGAAGCAGTTAATGCAGACTCCCAAGCCAAAAGGAGATCCTGTCAGCAGTAGTCAGCTTGAAATCAGTCACCTGATGATGACCCCTCAATTTGAAGAAGCAGTGGCAGAGGATTCAACTGGCCTTAAAGAACCAGAGAATAGCATTTCAGCGACAACAGAAAGCAGAGTGACCCAGCCTACTGAGGTAAATGGTTACTCCATTAAATACTCGCACCATGTTTTCTCAGATAATTTTGCTGACCGTGTGCTTGGTAGATGTTTTACCAACACGCTAAACATGGTGTTTGTGTTAAGTATCTAAAAGTAATTGGGAGTTGTTTTTATTTCCTTTCTGATATAATAAACCTTGTATTTTTAGACGCAAGAACCAGTGAAAAATGGGCCTGCATTCATGCCAGTTGAAGGTGAGTTAAATCAGTTTATTACACGGCTCTCTGGAATGCTTGATTCTGATTGGTCAGTTGAGACATTTGCAGGTTTGTTCTTTTCGAATAATAACCCCTGCAAAGTAATAACGCATAGTCGGTACTACTTGTGTGTATAAAATCCCTCCGCGCCAACAAAGATTACCGTTTGGCGCTATCTTGGGACAAACACTGGACAACCACAATTAACAATGGAAAATTTTCCTATGAATAATTAGTATTATTCATACGTAGATGTTATAAATTGTCTTACTAACGTTTGAATGTTAGTCAAGTGGTACTATATCGTTTTGCGGAAGGATTACAATTTTAATTTAAAACAAATATGGCAATAAAATGTTTCAAATTCATGTCCAGTTTTTTTCCTTATATGGCAATTAGCCATGTAATAAGCGGGATAATGGGCAGGTAGCCGGTAGTTATTGCAAAATAATTATTTAATTAATAACTTATTTCTGCGATAACTACCGGCTGCCTGTCCATTATTCCTTACGTAATGCAGATTAGTTCTCATTTTGTTCTTAGTCTTAACATTTGGGAAATTAGGCATTTACGACAGTTAACTACTAGGATTACTAAATTAAGTTGTTTTTACTTTTGGATAGGTTTGGATGAGGAATGTGACAAAGAAAATGTCTGTCCAGTTGAAACCATGGAGACTGAAGTTGTAAAATCTGTGGATCTCCAGTGCACAGCTAAAGTGGCTGAATCTAATGAGAGTGATCAAGAAGCTGATACTGTAATTTCCCAGGAAAGACCCCATGAAGAGTCAGTTTCAGTTGAAGCTACTGATGCGTTTCCTTCCAAGGTAGATGAGAGAACCCAGGAACAGACTGAAGAAACTGTTTGCGTATCTGAAAATACCAACACAACAGTTGAAGCTACCACAACTTCATCCACTGCTGAGAAAGAAGAGTTGATCAATTCTCCACCTGCAAACAAAATTAATCGTGGCAGTCGGGGAAGAGCAGTGCCGAAATCCAAAAATGAAATTGCCAAAGCACCTGCTGTGTTGTCATTAATTGAAGAGAAAAATTCTATTCCTGCTAGCCCTACCAGGGGAAGAAGAGGCAAGAAACTTCTTGAAGTTCCAGAAATAACTGCCAGCCCAGTCAGAAAGTCAGCCCGTAGTAGAGTTCCCAAGCACAGCTTTGTGGAAGAAGAGGTAAAGAATACTGAGGCTTCCCAAGAACTTGCAGAGTCGATAAATACTGCAATACCAGACAGCCTGCCTGTCGTTACCAAAACCAGGAAAGGAAGGAAAGCTAAACAAGATGATGCTGTCGCTGCAGTTGTGCCCACTGTTGATGCAAATGCTGTTGACCCACAGTGTCCAGATTCCAGCGAAGAGCAGGTCCCAGCCCCTGTTGTGAAACCTGGAAGGAGAAAGAAGATGGACAAAGTAGAAAGTCAGCCTTCAGAAGAACTTGAACAGAAACCAACTGAAATTGTTTGTGAGGAAAATTCTGTTGCATCAGAGGATGTTAAGTTGCAGACTTTACTAGATACTGCGCCTGCCTCTAGAGCTAGGAGGGGAAGGCCAGCAAAGAGGGATCACTTGAAAACTGAGCCAAGCCCTTCTTTGGAAAGCGAAATTACAAGCACTCATGCTGTTGTAGTGGCAGAGAAGCCACTGACACCTGTGGCAAAGTCAGGGCGAGGAAGGAAAGGTAAAAAAGAAATGGTCAAGGACCAGCCAGTGGATGATGATGTTGTTTCCAAAGCTGTGTTAGAGGCAGATGTTGAGCATAAAGAGGAGCCTCAACCACTTGTGAAGTCTGGCAGAGGAAGAAAGGCCAAACAGCAGAAACCACAAGTAGCTGAAGAGGTTGTTGACCAACCTGTTGTAGATACCAGCACACATTTGCCTGTCGCTGAAGAACACACTGAAGCAGTGGTAAAATCTGTCAGGGGGAATCGAAAGACAAAGCAGTCAAAGGTGACCGTTTCAGTTGAGGAGAACATTGTCAGCCCAGTTGAACAAGCAGAGACCCCTGTTGTGAAATCGGGTCGAAAAAGGGCCGTTATGGCAAAGGAACCTGAAACGGTGGCAGATGTTTCTGTCAAAAGAGGTCGCCGTGCTGTTGCAGACCCTGCACCACCTGTCCATGTGGTGTCCAGCCGTGCACGTAGAGCAGTTGCCAAGGCAGTGTCTGAGGTTACTGAGGATGTGGCTTCATTAGAAGAGCCAGTTAAGCCTGTTAAACATACCAGGAGAACAGCAAAGGCACCTGAACCAAAGAAAGAAGAAAATGTTATGACACAAGCAGATTCTGAACTTGTAGCTGTTGAGAATACAACCGTTGTTGCACTGGAGAAAGTGGAAAGAGGAAGCCGTGGCAAAAAACAAAAGGATTCGACTAAGGACATCTCTAAAAACCCAATTAAAGAACCTGCTACAGCTGAGGAAACTAATGATATGAAACTCTCAAAAACGGTTAACTGGAGCACAGATTTGGTCCTCTGTAAAGATACTGAAACTTCTACAGATGTAAAAGAACCACAGCTGAAGAAATCCAGAAGAGTAGGCAAATTACCAGCTGAGACGACCTCCACAGAATCTAATCAAGCAGCTGATCTGCCACCCCGAGGCCGCAGAGGAAGGGGAGCGAAAAAAGAAGACCCTCCTGTTGAAGACTCTCAAGAAACAGCTCATGAAAATGTCAAGCCATTGAGGAGAGGAAAGGCAGTGGCTCCCTCTGCACCTAAATCAGAGGCCACAGAGAGCAAGACATCAACTCCCCTCAAAAGGAAAAGGAATGAGGTGATTGAAGTATCGAATGAGTCCGTAAACGACGAACCTTTGCCGAAGAGAAGAGGCAGAGTAGCCAACAGCACTGAAGTTGCAGCAGATGTCTCCAGGAAAGAGAAAACCTCTGAAGCTGAACCAGAAAAGGCTGAGCCTACTCCCAAGAAAACAACTGGTAATAGAGCTGCAAGAGGACTGAAAAGGACAGCCCAGGAACCAGATCCAGCACCTGCAAAGGCTCAAGAGTCTGTTTCAGGTAAGCATAATGTAAACTCTGTGTATGCCTGAAGAGTTCCAGAACTTTACATCTGGATTTAGTAAGAAAGTGGGTGTTCAATGAACCAGTTTATGCAACTTGGGACTGTAAAGTATTTTTAGGATACTGAATAATGTTCTTTTCAGATGTACCTGTATTTTTCTGTGAATTTTTGCCCCATCAGTCTTACTGTAATAGCCTTCAAACCCAACAAATATTTTGCTGCCCTGAGCTCACATGGTTTGGGTGTTATTAAAGCAATAATGTTAATGGCCTTGACAAGTTGCTATCTTGGCTGTATACAATGTAGACCTGTTTATTTGAATGTGTTAATGATTAGATTTTCTGTTTTGCATTTGTTTATGCTGTGCTGTGCTTTTTACCTGTTGAGTGTAATTGTAACATTTTATGTGTTCACACAGGAACCACACGAAAAGGAAGGAGTGTGAAAAAAGTAGACGTCCCTACAGAGGCAGCTCCTGTCAGACGCACCAGGAGGAAGTAAAGCACTGATCTTACAGAGTGGTCTTAATTATCTATTCTCTGTAATCTCTCTTAAAAAAAGGTTTAGTTTTTATATGTTTGTAATATCATTATGCATTTTTCTTTTTTTTCT
>JAUMHQ010000069.1:4414827-4432484 GCA_032361165.1 Enteromius paludinosus
TGTAGGACAATACCACATACAGTTTGTACAGTATAAAAACCATTACGCCTATGGAGAGTCCCCGTAAATCACAAAAAACAACGTGTGTGTGTGTGTAAATGTTTCATATATAAACATATTTTACTTAAATATAAACATGCATCTGTTTTTATATTTATATACTTAATAGATATACACAGTATACATATTATGAAAACAAAAACATTTATTTTGGATGTGCTTAGATGTTTGTGTGTGAAATCACAAAATAAGACAAATTCACGCCAATATTCACATTATGAACAAATCTGTTTTAAGGGGCTGATTTTTAAATGATTACTCCTATTGCATCACAAAATTACAATATTGTCAAAGTTGTATGGAACTGATATGCATATTTCAAAGAGGGAATGAACAAATGAATATATATATATATATATATATATATATGCATTTGAATATGAAATATGAATTTGTCTTATATTGTGATTTCTCAGTGGTTATTATGGCCCTGGTTGTTTGTATATGATGGGAAAATACAGTTTATAAGAAATGACAATGAAACTAATATCCTTAGATGGAATCTATTGTACAATACTAATTTATTTGTGCCTTATTTTATTAAGATTTAGCATTTTCACATAACAAATAATACATGTAGATTCGATTAATGAAGTAAAACTGCTGCATAAAATTAGAAAGCAATAAGAAAATGTTTAACTACATTATGGTGTAAACTGTTTGCGTTAATATGTAATTAAACTGTTTAATCAAACATATTCATAAACATTAGACATGTTTCATTATGTTTTAAAGTCAAAAGTTTTAAAGTCAGAGCAAAAGGAAAAGATGCATCACACTATATTTATGAATAATGCAAACTATAAAGCAATAAACAAACTTTATGTTATGTTCCTGTTCTAATCTGTTTATTCTGTCATGTCCATTCTGAGTACCTCTCCACTTCCCCAAATACAGTTTTATTGTTCTTCATATAATTTGATTTTACACCCAGTGGAATTATTACACACTAAAACCTAAAATCAATGCAATTGCATGCTCCATAGAAAAAAAGGAGTTTCTATTATTGATCAGAAAATACAACACCGTACATTTACATACGAAAGTGTCTACTGATCAAAAAGTGTATTCTGTTGATATCAGCCGAGCTTCTTTCTCATCCGCTCGACTATCACTGCGTCAGAGGACATTATTCACTGTCTGGTATTTGTAGAGTTATCATAGCGTAAACACTCTTCCAATCAGTTTGTGCTTGTATTATCTGCCGTGGCTTTCTCAGTGTTTATTCAGACTGATAGGCTGAAGTGTGAGTATCAGTATCTACTGTGTGTTGTTTCTCCTCATTGACTTTTATGGTTGCACAGGTTGAGGGACCAGGAGCGAGCGACTCCAGCCCACGGAGAAAACCCTACTGGAGAAGCCTCAGTAAATGTTGCTGTAAACTGTATGCGTAATATAAACAAAGAAATGAGCGATTTGTACCAGCAGATGAGTTCTTACACACCGATCATATTTATATTTGATAAAGAAAATGTCCACAAGAAAAATAACAGTGTGCAGAAGCCCACTGACATTTATGCAATTTGTAGTCTATTATGCCTTTTATTAGCACCCAGGTCTGGAGGATTTACACTTTCATCTATTCTTGCTTTTATGGTAGCTCAGAGAAAAATTGCCCATGTGCCTTTAAATACAACTATATAACCTGATTTCACAAAAACATCTAACTATTTTATGAGGTGGATGAATCCATTTGATGTGAATTGTGCAAAAATGTTCTTTTAGGACAAAAAAGTAAGCATGAAGGTCCACCCATAACCTGACCAGTGTAAGCAGATTGCACAAAAACATATGAATCGGCCTCCAGTTCACTAAAATGTTAATTAGTAACACAGTGCCGTCAGATTGCACTGAAATATTATTCCACCTGCAACAGATGCATTCATATGTAGGAGAAAAATCTAATAAGTTAAAGACTGATTACTCAATTGTTTAGATATAGAGGTATTAGTAGTAGTAGTATTAATTCATTAAAATGCATAGACTGTACCTGATAATTAATTGTCTTATTATAAGCAATATAATGCTGCAGGGATGATGTATTTTTGTAGGCCAAAACCTGGAAACCAGTAAGAATTTGAGCACTTCTCTAGTTGTACTGTCCTCAAGTCAATGGGTTTTTAAAGTTTTGAATATTTAAATAACTTATGAATAATGTATGGATATTTTTATAAATGTCATATGTCATAATATGTCATAAAATTAATCAGTAATACCCCCTTGTAAATGTGATTAACTTTAATAATATTGTTTATTTTTTACTAGTCTAGTTAACCGGTTACTAGTTAACCAGTGCCTAATTGGCTCAGTTAAAATAAATCATAATGGGTTTTTAACGAGGAAACCGTGGGTGATGCTGTAATTTCCAGGTTAACTAGGAAAAATTACAAAAATATGTAAACTCCAACCCGATCTCATAAGAAAATGTAACTGTTTAATAAGGTGGTGATTTCAAATATGTATGAAGTGATTGAATGAAATTGTGCCATTAAAAAAAAAAACATATGATTGTCAGTGCAGTGTGAGCAGGTTGTACAAATTCATATGAATCATGACCAATTTGTCAAAATGTAAAATAGTTAGGCTATTAATTACTGTACTGGTGTTTGGGATCTCACAGGAATTGAGCTTTTGTATATCCTTACTCCTAACCATCCTTTAACATAATTGTCACTGAGGCAAAATTGGATCATACAAAAACCAACTAATGAGATCATACAAATTCATACAAATAAGCACAGAAATAGTTACAAACCGGGTTCATTTGTCTACTCCTACCATTTGCTTATTGCATATTATTAAATTTCTGTAATTCCCAACAATTACGATAGAACAGAATTGACATTTTTTCTCGACATTTGTAATTTGAGGGATCTCTGATAATTAGGGTGGTCTCATTAAAACAGTTAAAGATTAATTGCACTGGCTAGTATGATTAACCACCCCTGCCTTCGTTAGTAATCAATGACGTATAATTAGAATTTCGAGCTCTCAGTTACCTCCTGATTCCTTCTTCTAAATGAATGTCTTTCATTTATAGATTTTAGAGAAATTCTTTTCATCAAAATCCCCATCATCACAGTTGTTGCGAGAGGACACGTTCACACACAAAAGATCAGGTATTTATGCAAACAAACCGGTTTATCGCTTCCTTTGTACTTCTCGTTTAATGTCTTGTTTCGTGAAACTAAGACAATAGTGCGCAAATATTGGCATTTTACTTTGTTGGGCGCAATCTGGATTAGCGAGGGTCACGCGGAGTCGAGCCACGTTCACTGCATGAAGCACGCATTCGGCACGCGCTGTGTCCGTCGCTCTCGCGCGCACTCTACTGGGTTTACACAAGCGTTTTCCTTTTGCTATTTTATTCATTTAGCAGACAATTTAGTCCAACGCGATTACTAAACCACATCACAGTCTTACTGCAAAGCAATTTGATACAGTCAAATGTAATAATACAAACACAATGGTGTTCAATAAATTGATCCATAAATGTATTTCTAATAATAATTGGAATAAACAAGCAGGCCTACTCAAATTGTAGGCCTATCTGTTTTTGTTTCCATAGTCAAAAATACGACATTATTGTTTAATTGACGGGTGTGTTTTAAAACACTGATCCAATCAAATGTTTTCACAAAAAAATAATTAAATAAAGTGTGTTACCTTTCTGGGTGCTTGTTAATATCACTCCTGCCAAGTTGAAAAACAGTACCTTCACAGAAACTGTGTACATAAAAAACTGCTTAAGAAGACAGGTTGATAGGTTAGTTATTATCATACACATATACATGTCAGAGACTGTATCTTCTACTGGGAAAATGTACATTTGCATGAAAAAAGAGATGTTTTGTATATTTAATACATAATGCATTTAAAAAATAATATATATTATGTTTCAAGCATGCTATAAAATCAATAAGGTAAGGCTGTGCTTTATTGTGAATGTACACATGCATATTGTACATCACCACATTGACTATTACAATGATATTCTCATTATATACCTTATAGCTCAATTTTATTTTAACCATTTTAAATACTCATAATCAACTGTTGAGAAAAAATAAAATGAAATTAATGGCTGGACTGGTATTTGAATTACCCACTCTCAGTTCATTCAGTTTTAATCCATATTATACAACAGTCATGTTAATGTTCAGAGTCCCATAGACATTGCGATCATAGGGTTGGATGGCTTGTGCCAATGACTCATTAGTTTATCATTAACACTCCAGTTGTGTGTAAGTGCTGGGTGGGGTTTGGACCTCCCTCTTGGGTCTCATGGGCTATAAAAGCATCCTGGTCTGGTGAGAGAGGAGCAGATCAACGCTAACAGCCAACATCAGCTTTACACAATCCTTTTGGGCCCTAACATCTACTGCAGAGTAAGTAGAATTCAGATTTTTTAAAAGATTCCTCTTTAAAGGAAATAGTCTTTATTTGCTAACTTTAACATTACGGCATCAGAATCAGAACCATGGATAGCTCCATGACAAAGCGCATCAAGCGAACTTAACAAAACTGTTTAGCAACTATTGAGGCTATCAATAGACCAAGAGCCGGAAATCTACAGCAAATGTATAGATTTCACTGAAATGCACTTGCTCTTCTGAGTCCGCCTGAAACAAAAGACCATCCTACATGTATGAGTCCTAAAGGTTTTTATTTGTGTCTGTCAGATGGCAAGTGCACTGAGATCCTGGACCGTGCCACTGGCTCTTGTGCTGTGTGTCATAGTGTGTCTCAGCAGCCTGGCTGAAGCTTACCCACCCAAACCAGAACCTCCAGCGGGAGATGTGGGTCCAGAGGAGATGGCCAAGTACCACACGGCTCTAAGACACTACATCAACCTCATCACACGACAGAGGTGAGGCTAGAAGTACATATGCATTACATGTGTATAATACCATGTGTCAAAGCTGATCATGTTAGATAAATCAGTGTTAGAGGCTAACAGTGGCATTGATTACTTAATAATAACTTTCATAAATAACAGAGTCCTGCATCATGAAAACATGTGCAAAAAAGGGTCTGATGTTATAATTTTCCATCATGTGCTATATATTTCAAATCATATTATGCATCAGCTGTAACACAGAAGTCTAATGTTTCAGTTTTAATCATAAATATAAGTACAAGTATTTAAATTATACTTATAATCACTTAAGGAAAAAAATGAAGAAATTATGTTAAAATACTTAATGTAAAAGAACTATGCAGAAACACAAGCATGTAAAACATGTCTTCATAATAATTAATATATGTGAAAATGTATCAATTTAAACGAATAGTCCTAATCTGGTTCAGAGAAAGATAGGAATCATGTCAAAAAGCACAAATGCTATAAAAATTAACATCATACAGGCTTTTTTTTTGGAAAATGGCAACCATAAATTAGTAAGAAACAAGAA
The DNA here is from genome assembly GCA_032361165.1 of Enteromius paludinosus. Classification (NCBI taxonomy): domain Eukaryota; kingdom Metazoa; phylum Chordata; class Actinopteri; order Cypriniformes; family Cyprinidae; genus Enteromius; species Enteromius paludinosus. The sequence goes on from JAUMHQ010000069.1 coordinate 4,420,302, forward strand.
TTTGGACAGTCACCAAATATTATGGGCGATGTTATTGTTTGAACATTATACTTGCAGTACTTCCAAATGTTCATTACCTAAATAGAAATGTCATTTAATTGATATTTTTCATTGATACATTTGGCAACACGTTAGTTAATACATTAGTCATCATGAACTATTAAAAACAAACTTTTACAGCATAATAATAAATTCTGAAAATGTGCATTTAAAGTTATATTATAAATAAACACTAGTTAATCTATTAAATATTAACATTAAACATCAACCTTGATTAATCATTTTTGTTAATTTCTCATTATTTAAGTCATTAATACTTATTAAGTCAGGAGAATGTATTTCTGTGTGAATTGTTTGTAAAAGTGTCTTTCACACCGGACTGAATGGCTTTGCTGTAAACAATTTATGCACTAATTTGTTCTGCTTATGTTTTATGATTGAATCCTATTTGGATGATTTTTGAAACATGATTCTGTAGAAAATCGTCAGACAACAGCTAATGGCCCTACAAACATTTTCAGATGATAATGGGGGGTATGATGCCTATATTAATGGCACTATTTCTAGTAAATCTCTCTCACATTGACGTCATTTACCCGAACCACTGTGTTGCAGGTTTTTACATCCCATTTTCCAGTCACTGAGTTATTACTTAAGCTGGTACTTAATTTGTTTAAATATGCCTTACAGAAACTATTACAGCAGGTACAGCTATGATATTAAATGTTAATACCATAGCAAAAAGGAAATATATATATATATATATATATATTAAAAACTATATATTTAATTTGTTATAATTTGCAAGCTGCTTTTAGGAATGCTATGTCGTGAAAACCCTAAACAAATACATTTAATTGATTTGCATTTAGTCCCAGTGAGCAATGCAAAAAGGTTCCCATGCAGGCGAATGAACTTAATCTAGTTTAAACAAAAACACTTTTTTTTGTGTGTGTTAATGGTTTTACCAAATTGTGCGTTGCTATGGTTTTACCCCGGACACTCACATGTGTGCAGGGGTGGGCTGAGTTGCCAGATATCCTTCAACCTGTACGAAACCCCTCATTATTGTGCTGTGCGTTAAGATAGATTGTTATTAAGTGGGATTAACATGTCTGGTTACGTCTCTGATGATGCGTGCTGGAGATGTACCCTGATATTTTCTGCAACAAGTTTAAGCTTAAAAGGCCGCAATTAAATGACGATCATGTGTTATTTCGGTGCTGTTTCTCGCTGATTTCTTTATATTTCAAGCCAGCATCACTAATACAATTGCTCATACTTAGAGTAATCGAAACGAACAGACTCTAAGGAATCATATGCAATTCATTCTCATACATCTCCTCGTTCCTCAGATATGGGAAGCGATCTACTCCTGAGGCCGCTGTGGCTGAACTGCTGTTCGGTGAAGATGAGCAGGATGTCAGGCCCCGGTGAGCAGTGTTTTTGAAGTTTTGTTTCATTCCATGTTAAATTTAATCACAGAGATACAAATGCACCTGCTCAGTCTGTCGCAGTCAGTTCAGAGATATTGAGCCAAGCCCCTGGTGGAGCTATTAAAATGATTGTCTTTGTTTCTGCTCAGTGTGGAAGACTTGTTATGGTGACTCCTCTCTGTGGCTGGTGCAGTGGCTTTCTTCAACCGTCCATCTCTATGATAATAAATGAGTTTACTGAACAGCAGAAACCAGCATGAGCCAAACCCTCATCAAAATGAGACTCCAGAAACACCTCATGACCTGTACATCTCTATCAGCCTCTTTTTTCTTTTTCTCTTTCTCTTTGTCTCTTATGAGATGATTTATCCTTCGTGAAAGACAATTGTAAATAATTTAATATTCAATGACAAAATTGACAATAATAAATAATTGCTGAATGTTTAACTCTTGATTCCTGTTTTCATTCATGCATTTTACATTTAATTTATTTTCTCAAATAAAGAGAAATTGTATCTATCTGTATACCAAATTTATTTGGAAATCAACAATATTTGTACATTTTAAATATCTGGCCATCAACATTTTTTATAAATCACAGTTTGGAACTTTTTTTTTATTTTTTTTTTTATATATGATAAATAATAAAAACAGCCTAATATAAATAACATTGCTATTCATATTGCTGTCTGTTTTATAGACGTTTTTTTAATGTAGCCTAGCTTAAAGTACCTTGCTGTGGCCTACTGTGCATAAATACATTGTATAAAATTTCAGAATATTTCTAATCTATCTAACTATGAAGACAAAAATTCTATCAATAAAAATAGTTCACGACTAAAAATCTCCCATATGCTACAATAGCCTATATTTGGACGTGAAGCATTATAATGCCGCTTTTTATTTCTACTTTTGGAAAAATAACCAAACTTGTTGTTGGTTGGAGTTGTTGTTAATAGAATAAATAGAATTTAATAGTGTGTAAAAACAGAGACTGCGGTATACGGTGTATCGCTTTTAAAGCTGTAAAGGTCTGGGTGATTTGGGACTGGGTAGATGAGGTGATGTGGTAGGGTCCGCAGAGAGGCGTGGAGAGTGTTGCCCCTTTAAGACTTACAGCATCTCTATACAACAAAAGCGCATCGCCGCCGGTTAGAGACGTGATGTAAAGCGGTTACACAGATTGTTTAAATCTTCGTTTAGTCATCAGCTGATGAGATACTGACTGAGTAGATGATCTAGTTTAAAGTGTTCTGTTCTGATAACATTGCTGTCTATTAGGCTCACTGGTTGCTGTGTTATCAGGTGTGTTTGCGGTAAATAAGACGTGAATTTATTAATGTTCGAGAGCATATGGATTAAACGCGTTAATTCAGCGACCAGCATCATGACCACCGTCTGCAAAAAGTGAAAGACGTGCACTGCTGGTTTATTTCACCCTGTCAGACATCACAGGTGAGTCAAAGACGTTCATGACAGATAGCGAAACAGCTCATTACACCCGAGCAAGCGACGCGTCGCGACAAACAAGTAGCCTATAGACTAGTACAAGTAGTTTGATTTGGGTCTTATTTGACTAATATCAGTGTTTATGTAAGGTGCTCACACAAATACATAGGCTTTACTGGTACCATGATAATATTATATATTTTTAAAGAAAGCCACTAGAAAATTGAAATGATCTAGTAGTTACCATTAAAATATGCACTTGAGTGTCTGATTCCATCACTGTACCATACGTTGCTTAGCTAAATGAGTTTAGGCTATTTAAAAAGGAAATGTATGCTATACTGAGAAGATTGATATATGTATATATATATATATATATATACACACACACACACATTTTTGCAGCTAGCCTAATTAACAGTTCGGATAATTTACAATGACGTCTGCTTATGATGACTTTGTCGGATTATTTATTTTTTGTCACACTGGTTTTATGAGCTTTTATTATATTTTAGTTGTTTTCACATCATAAGTGGTTAGAAAAAGATGATAGCTGTTGTAAATTGCAAAAATACAGCCGTTCTGCATGACGTTTTGATTAATTTTATTATTATTATATATTTTGTTCCATTTTATTTGATCTTTTCTTTTATGTTATTATATGTATTTATATTAGGGTTGTTGTACTTAACCACAACATAAACATTAAAAAAACTGTTTAAAATATAAAGTACTTTAAAATATAATTACTATTCCTGTAATGCAAATCAGATTTTCCAAATGTATCTATTAATGTTTATGTTTTAGTTAATTTAGTTAAAATAAAAGTAACTAAAACTGAAAGTGAAATGAAAATGAAAACTGTATAGACATATTTAAAAAGAAAACTAACAAAATTACTAAAACTGTGTGCATTTTTAGATTTTAGAAAAAAAACCCATTTAGTATATTTTTTAAGCCTTTTGAATTACAGGGACACTGAAGATGTCCTCATAAAACACCTTCATATTGTAATACCTATGTCATACCCATGTCATTATACAAATTTGTGTCCTCATAAACCACATAAACCCGCCCACACACACACACACACACACACACACACACATATATATATTATTCAAAATATTAATAAACACTGTTATTCTTAATAGTGTATACATACTATATTATCCTTATTATTTTGTTGTATTTCTTATTTGATTGCTAGTTGAAGCTCATTTCCTAGATGTTCTATTATGGGCTATCTAAATCAATTATCTGTTCTTTTAACATGTGTTTGCTGGCTTTTACATGGGAAAGTCGATACCTCTTCGACTCCCACATTCATTTTTGTGTCTCATTCATAAACATGACATGACCTCTCTGCTTCTGTTCCACTCAGTGTGTGTGACTGCTTTACCCACGTGTGCAGCTCCTGGGACTGTTTCCATGAAAACTGGTGCTGTGTCTGTACACTCAACAGAAAGAAGTGTCATTGTAAGACGTGGTATTTGACCTCAGAAAGTCTAAGATGTTTCATATTTCATATCTGATTGTTTATGATTTGATTTGAAAACTGAGTTTGGCTGTATTTTGGCACATTATTGTACACCAGGTGGCTCACCAGCTGCCTAAGAAGAAAATTTGCTAATTGAATTATCTTAGTGTAAACACACAACGCCAAACCATAAATATTTCTGACCACAGTTCTGTCCTGAAACCGCTTACTTGAAAAATGACATCGCAAGCACATAATAAAGAACATCAATTACATTTCTAAATTACACGCCTAAACACAGAGCAGCACTATCAACAAGATTTACTCTTCAATTTCTTTTGCTCCTTTCAAATACCCTACAGTAGAGGCTCTTGGGATTTTGTTTGTTGCCTGGCAACCGTTGCTGCAGCTGCGCAGCTGGAGAGCTAATGCTACAGCGCTGTTAGTGCTGACCTCCTACTGTCATCTGCTGTCCTGACTGCTTTTGGTTAAGCTAATTGAGCTTATGTGTGTAACTGTGTGTGTATCTTTAACACAGCTGTAGCTGCGTCATTCAGAAACACTTGAGCACAAGTCATGAGAAAATTCACAATCAATTATTGCACAAGTGATACAAGGAATCATTCAGAGAGGTTTTTCACACTCTAGGCCTTTGGCCTACAGCAGCATGTAGAAAATCATGTGTTGTTAGTGTGTATTTGGCTGCTCAAACGTTTATAAATGATGCTAAGGACGTTGCTTTTTTGAAAGTTTAAAATATCAAATAACATTCTAAATTAATGTTCTAATATAAAACAGTTAGTGTTCTAAACTACAGATTTAAATGTTACCCCAGAGTAGTTAGTAGAAGATATGCATCTATCTCTATTGCTTTAATGTCTCATATTACTGTTACTGAGATGTTCAGGCACAAAGAACCTAGACTCCTGATAAGTCACTTTTAGGTGTGTTCACACTAAGGTTCATTCTTACAAGAACCAACTTGTAAAACTTCTCAAAACAAGCTTTTTTTTGCTGCAGGATATTGGTGAAATACGGTAAACCTAAAAAAAAAGTGAATTTAAATAGTGAAGTGAACCTGCTGTACATTGATCTGTGAAAAGGATTGGAAGTGCTGTACTGTTCATGCCAGGCCAGTAGTCAGCGATGTCGCATTGTAAAGAAACACTGTGCACACAGACGCACATATACCTAATTGGCATGGCAAGGCAAGGCAAATTTATTTATATAGCACAGTTCATACACAATTGTAATTCAAAGTGCTTTACATAAAAAAGGAAATAAAATAATGACATAGAATTAAAAATGTTTACAAATGATTTAAAATTGTATTTCAAATTAAATTAAAACAGTTCAAAATTGAAAAAAAGATTATACATAAAATACAGTGCAGTCAGTTTGGACGTAGCACACTGCTCATGCAGTGCAAATGCACAGCTAAACAGATGAGTCTTGAGTATAGCTTTAAATGGCTAGTGTTAATAGATTTGAGTGGCTAATGCTTTAGCACATCTGATCTCTTCTGGATGCTGATTGCAACTACGGGCAGCATAATAGCTACAATAAAAGTGGTTTTTCCTTGTTTTGTGTGAATGCTTGGTATTTCTACCTGACTCTAACAGACTGAGTGGTCTGTTACATATGTTCAGTGAGCATATCAGTGTATTTGGATCCTAGGCCATTGAGTGATTTAAAAATGAGTAAAAGTACTTTGAAGTCAACCCTTAATATAATTCGAACCAAGTGTAAGGACCTGAGGACTGGTGTGGTATGCTCAGATTTTCTGGTTCTAGTCAGAATCCTGGCAGAGGGTGTTCTTGGGAAGGCCGGTGAGGAAACCATTACAATAACTCACCCTGCTGGTGACAAAGACATGAAGAAGTTTTTTCCAAGTCTTGACTGGAAATAAAATATCTAATTCTTGCAATGTTTTTTCAGATGATAGTATGCTTATTTACTGAAACTAGGTTCTGACCCCAGAATCACAGCAAGATTATTGACTTGATTTTTAGTTGTTTGACTTAGTGGCAGCATGTACAGGCTAAACAAGAATGGTGCAAGAATTGAGCCCTGTGGGACTCCGCATGTCATGGATATCCACTTAGACTTATGCTCTTCTTTCTCATATAATAACCACTTCCATTTAAGTACGACCTGAACCATTTGAGTACCAGCCCGATCCAGTTTTCCAGTCTCTCTAGAAGTATGTTATGATCGACAGTGTCAAGCTCAGCACTGAGAACTAGTACTAATTTTTGCAATAATCAGAATTAAGGCGAATATCTTTTATTATTTTTAGGAGCACTGTCTCTGTGCTGTAATGCGGCCAGATACCAGATTGAAAACTGTCCAGGTATCCATTACCTGGACACTTGATTATTTGTTCAGCTGATTAAAAACTACCTTTTCAATAATCTTCCCTATAAAAGGAAGATTTGATATTGGTCTATAGTTGCTCAAAAAGGTGCTGTTTTTCAGGAGGGGCTTAACAACTGCAGTTTTCAGGGATTTAAAAAAAGTCCTAGACAGAAGTGAGGCATTATAGGCTGAACATGAAATATGGCACCATTTTCAAAAAAATAAAATAAAAATCATGCTTTTGTAGATTACATGGAGCTGATAACGATATAATTTTGAAAGCTTTTGAAATCTGTTTTCAAAAGTTTGTCTTTTGAGTGCCCCCCCCCCAAAAAAAACATTGTCACTGTCAAAAAGTTTTCAGTTTTTACTTTTGTGTGATGACTCCCTGAAAAAACTAAGCTGTGCACGTGTAAATGAACACAGTACGGTGCTTCACTCTAAAACATTGTGGGGCAATTGACACTGTATTTTGGTATTTAAATTACAACCTTTAATTTGATTGCAATTACAATTTGATAAGCTATCACTATTACAATTGTATTTCAATAAGTGCTGGCCCATTTTATTAACAATGTTTTTCATTTTCTTCATAAAACATTTGAATGAAATCTATGACTTAATATTTTATGTACTAGTAGGCTATTACATAAATGGAATTTCAGATTGTGTTAAATTATGAATGTAGTAACTTTTTTATAGTAATTTTTTTCATTAGAAAATGCACCCCACATTCTGTATTTTACTCAGAAACCACTATTTGGTGTAGATTGTAATTACTATTTAATGCAGTCCCTGTTGTTACCATGGCAAACCGGCACAAAGGAGAAAAGCATAAAAAAATAAAAGCCGTGTGTGAGAGGCGCTTATGGTTGTCTTGGTTACAACCATTCTCCCATGTAAAGTAATGAGAAGCCCAACCTAAGGGAGCTGAAAAGGACTATTTTTAGCCCAGATTCACCAATACCTGGGGGGTTTGTGCCTTTTTTGAATGTTGGTTTCTTCGAGTTGTGTTCTTAAACAGAGCTAAAATTGATTGCTAACGTGAAATTTTGTTGATTTTAAACATAATGCGTCAAGTAATTTGTAGGTGACCTGTTTTTTCTGAACAGTGAACAGGGGGTCAGTTTGGGGAACCTGTTTGGAACCTTGACCTTGTCATGACATAACCCAGCAGATTGCTGGGTTGACTTTAAAATTGACCTTAAATTTTGTATTGTGTTAAGAAGCACAATGGAAAGTAGAATATAGCATGAGTCACACAATGGAGGTCTCGAATTTTAGATCTTTACCACAGCTTTCTTCCATATGAATTTTATTTGATTACGGTGCAAAATGATAAAGCAAGTCTCCTTAATGTTTGTGGTGTTATAAGAATTGCACAGAAAATTACCTTCACTACCTGTCAGATATCACTGAAATTGTTTTCATAAAAAATCACACCTGCCTGTGTGACTGTAAACAGCAAGAACGAGTGTGACTGCAGGCCAACATGTGAGCCAATCAGAAATCTAGCAGGCAGTTAGAGCCAGGCTGTACATCATCTTGTTTGATTTAGCTCTTTGAGGGTGGAGCTGTCAGGCAACTGACAGCTGTCACTGACAAGTCTACAATAATATATTAATGGTGAAAATTATTAACATGCCTTGTTTTTACTTCTCACGTGGATCCTGTGGGATAACAAGAATATTGGACAATTTGGCCAGTGCTTAGCATTAAGCTAAAACATTATGTGAATTCAGTCGAGTGCTATTTTAGTATAATTGTGATACTATTAAGTTTTAATAATATTTTTAAATATTTGTATTTTCTAATTTACTTTAGTTAATATTTATTAATAGTAGTTTGTTGAGTTTGAGAAGTTAGATTTTTATTGTTTTAAAATTCAATTTGTATACATAGTTTTTATGCATTAATCATTATTTTAGTTTTTTTTTATGCTTAAAGTTAAACTAAATGAAAATGAGAAAATAAGTTGTTGTTCCTTTTCAGGAACTCGAGCTGGGAACGTCAGACTTTGCTGTCCGTCAGACACGCTACGAGGAGTGTGTCTGTGCATGCGAGCTTGTGGTTCTCTCCCGCTGCTGCTGAGGCACGGCGCCGTTTGAGATCGCGAGTCTTGCATCTGGATCTGGGACGGGTTGGAGACGGGCTCAAACCCTATCTCCACTTTGCATTCCCTAGATCTACCACTCTATCACTCGAGGTTCGGAAGCCCACGTGTGGTTCTTCCCCTCTTGTGTGAGAGCTATCTGCTGCTATGACGCGTTTCTTCCCGAGGGGAGAAAAGGCTTGTGCGTAGTACCAGCGCGCTCCACAGTGGATGCTCCACAACGAGGTGGTGGAGCAGATTTGGAGAGTATTCTACAGAGCAGAGGTGGACCTCTTCACCACGAGAGAGAATGTGCAATTTCACCTTTGGTACTCTCTGACTCATCCAGCTCCGCTGGGACCATGGGAGATACCGATCAGGAGGGATCTCCTCTCACAAGCGGGGGGCACTATAGTCCACACCCGTCCGGAGTTGTGGAAGCTGAGAGTGTGGCCTCTGAGGGGGCAAATCTCTTTGCTTCAGGTCTCTCAAACGAGGTTGTTGAGACAGACGATCCTCCAGTCCAGAGCTCCAACTACGAGGAAACTATATGCCCTGAAGTGGAAGCTTTTCACTTCCTGGTGTAGAGAACACCAACAAGATCCAGTCAACTGCCCAGTCGCTACAGTTCTAGAAGAGTAGATTCTCTACTGGGGTCACCCACTGCACCCTGAAGGTTTACGTGGCGGCTATATCGGCTTACCACGCTTCTCCCAGTGGACATACGGTCGGTAAGAACCCCTGGTCATACAACCCTCCTCCCTTCAGGGAGCTTGGCCAGCAGAAGCTAAACGTCCACAGAGCTGCCCTGTGGAGAAAGTCTGAGCAGTTGCTTGTATGCTTTGGTCCACCCAAGAAGGGGTGTCAGCGACTTAACAGACTTTGAGCAGATGGATAGTGGATGCCATTAATACATCTTACGAGTCCTCTGGTCTCCCGCCGAGGCTAGGAGTCAGAGCGCAATGATCTCGCGGTGTGGCGGCCTCGAAGGCCCTGCTATCAGGGGTCTCCATGGCTGACATATATGACGCTGCGGGGTGGTCCACTCCTCACACTTTCCTCCGCTTTTATGGACTGGACTTGCGAGCCACTCCTGGCTCTTCTGTTCACGTGCTCTAGCTGTGCACCACACACACTAGGCAGGGAATTGGAAAGTCTGGAGGCGTGGTCATCTCGTTCCCAAAGCGTCTCGTACGCAGCTCGAGTTCCTGTAAAGGAACGTCTCAAGGTTATGAATATATTGAAATATTGAAATGTCATTCAAACAGATAGGCACGCATAATTGCACGCATAACGAACAATTGTTCCAAACCAATTTGGCAACAAAAACAAACATAATAATAAATAACAACATGAGATCATAGGAATCGTTCATATGAACCAAGTTGACCAAAAGGTAAAACAATGATGAGTTGCCATAAAATTGTGTTTAGTTGTTCTAAAGCAAGTTATTTATGCTAATGAATTAAAAACAATAAGACCAGGACTCTCATTTGATGACACCAATGGGCACGTCCTGGTTTTGCCAAGTGCTATGTGTCCCTAGGTCAACATACTTTGTTGACCCTGGCACAACATTTTAATGCAAAAATATAGTCTTGACCATATCTCTACACCTAAACCTACCCTTACCCATGAGTAATGCCTAAAATCATACTGTATTTAATGATAGATGACTGACACTGATGTACAAGCACCAAACACTGACTGTAAGCCAAAACTTCACAAAAACTGTAAACTGTAAACTTTTCAAATGTGATTGGTTAATCACAATGTTGTCCCAGGGACAACACAGATGCTGACCCAGGGACATTTTGCACATGGCAAAATCAGGTTAGCGCAGCTTAGCGTTGTTAAGAATGAATAGAGCATGTCTTTATTGAGGTGAGGATTGCATCAGGATGTACCCTGCATTTTGGCTCCTTTCATTGCTTAAAGAAAGACATGCTTTTCTTGTCGTTCTCTTGAGTTAAGAGATGCAATTTTGTCTATCACTCCCGTGTCTTATCTCTTACACACACAGCTGTGTTCAGGCTCCTTTGTTGGCAAGAGGAGCTGATTGCTGGGTTATCTGCCACTGAAGGAAGCCAGTGTCACAACAGACAAGTTAGAGAAAGAGAAAAAGACAGTAACAGATAGATAACATAGAGGTAAGACTTAAATTTAAAGATTTAAAGGGATAGTTCACAAAAAATTAAAATTCTGTCAATTATTTTTCCTGTATGAATTTCATTAATCTTTGGAACAAAATTTAAGATATAACGAAATTTGAAGCATTTCTCACCCTACATAGACAGGAATGCAGCTGAAACTTTTAATGACCAAGAAAGAGGTCACTAAGGACGTTGTTAAAATAGTGACTGACAAACGTCAGTGCTTCAACCATGATGTTATAAAGCTACAAGAATACTTTTTGAACTCAATGAAAACAACTATTCATGAGAGCAACACTGTGATTTTGTTTGTCCTGTAAACTAAAGGAAAATGTCTTGATTTATGTTTTGATGTTATCATTAATATTATACCTTGCTCATGGTCTTCAGAAACTCTGTATTACCATGTTAGTAGTTCTTCATGCTCAAATGCTGTTGTGTTTCTGTGCTTAGTGTTTGACAGTAAACTAAGGAGAGTCGTAAAGAGCATTGGAGCATAACACATACACTTACACAACAGCTCTCTTTTATTCCCCGTTCAGCTGGGTTAGGCAAAGTCTTGCTGAGGTGCACGGTCAGAGTTTAACAGCTTCAGTGAAAGCTATATTTAACACACTGTGTGTGTGTAGATGTGTAACGATGTAAGATAGCGCCTTGAAACTCCCCAGTATAAAGTGCCATTTAACATCCAGGTGGGGAGCTAAAATAGTGTGAAAGAGTTGCCAAATTTGTCCACTGCATCACACATTTGTTTTCCCACTAGGATAGTGTAATGCACAACTTTCTCAAGAGAGAGCAAGAGACTACATGTTTATGTGAAAGTCCAGAATAAATGTTTGTTAGCTTCTGCTTCAAATTATGATTTCATTTTTGCAGATTTATTAACAAAGAAAAACTGAAATATCACATGGTCCTAAGTTTTTAGTAAAAGCACTCTTTTGAACGAATACAGCCAAAAGTCTTTTTGGGAAAGATGCAACAAGTTTTTCACACCTGGATTTGGGGATACTCTGTCATTCCTCCTTGCAGATCCTCTCCTGTTCTGTCAGGTTGGATGGTAAATGTTGGTGGACAGCCATTTTTAGGTCTCTCCAGAGACGCTCAATTGGGTTTAAGTCAGGGCTCTGGCTGGGCCGTACAAGAACAGTCACAGAGTTGTTGTGAAGCCACTCCTTGGTTATTTTAGCTGTGTGCTTAGGGTCATTGTCTTGTTGG
>JAUMHQ010000069.1:4455199-4469253 GCA_032361165.1 Enteromius paludinosus
TGAAAGTCTAATGTTTATCAGTACATTACAGAAAATAATGAACTTTATCACAATATGCTAATTTTTTGAAAAGGACCCGTATAATGATAAATTATATAAATATGTTATAAATGACTGCACAAGTGAGGAGAGGTTTCATTTGTGTAAAACATCCATATTTCATGTTTTTATAATAATCATTAATAATTAGTATTATGGTATAGTAATATTACTTGCCATTTCGATTATTAATTAATTATAAATAGATTAAAAGTCTGTATGAAAGAGCTTAACAAGTAAAAGATAGAAGTTTTATTGTGACCTTCATGTAACAGGAAAAAAAGTAATGTTAAAATAAAAATAAACAAACTTAAAATCAACACAAAAGTGGCTGAAATTGAAAAGTGTATATTTATGTTGCCAATATAAGGAATCGCTAGAGATATAGATATGCTCACTTTCAATTATGCTAGATGCACACCACTAAAGTTTTCAACAGGCTGTCAGTATATGTCACATATTCAATAATAAGAACCATCTCTTTCTCTGTCTGTCTACTGCAGGCCTTTGTGAAATGTCACTTTGACTATGACCCCTCTCATGACAACCTCATCCCTTGTAAAGAAGCTGGCCTCAAATTCAGCAGTGGAGACATCCTTCAGATCTTTAACCAGGAGGACCCAAACTGGTGGCAGGTGTGTGCATGTGAATTTACTGTATGTTGGTGATCTTTAAGCTCTGTATGGTGGTCTTACCTTGGCCTTACCTGGTCTATTCTAAAGGCATGTCATCTGGAAGGAGGCAGTGCAGGCCTGATCCCCAGTCAGCTGCTAGAGGAGAAGAGAAAAGCATTTGTCAAGAGAGATCTGGAGCTCTCTAGCACAGGTAGGACTCAGAGCAATAAACAGTTGAACTGTGCTGGTAACGATGGAACTTGTGACCATAGTAGGCTAACTATGCCTTTGGGAAACGCACCCCAGATCATCATCCAGTCTGTCTGGAAGGACATGAACTAACAGAACAAACTGAGACAGACTCAATACAGAAGAACTGTGGCAACGTCTCCAAGATGAAGACAAAAACCTACCTGGAAAGCGACAGTACTGTTCAAAGTTTTAGACACTTGTGGAAAAATGCTGTAAAATGAGGATGCTTTCAAAAATAATGCATCAAAAATGCATTAATTTATCAATTAACTTCTATTAACTAAATCAAATGAATATTTGGTATTTTAGTAAAGCAGCTTCTGTTCCAAGGTACACTTGCCCAGAGTTTTTCAGATAGCTTTCCAGGTAGGTTTTTTTCTTCATCTTGGAGACGTTGCCACAGTTCTTCTGGATTGAGTATGTCTCAGTTTGTTCTGTTACTTCATGTTATTCCAGACAGACTGGATCATGATCAGATCAGGGGCCTCATGTATCAACGCTGCGTACGCACAAAAACGTACGGCAGATTTCACGCTCACGTTTGGATTTCTTGTGCGTGTTTGTTTTATATCCGTTGGCAACTCCTAGAGGCAATTGGAAATTGTTTTAAATTGCACGCTAAAGTATCGCACCAACACATAAGAACATTGCTATTAATTTAGAATTGATAAAATGGGTTAATTGACACATTATTTTATACCAATTATGTGATTTAGAACATACAAAAGCATTTGCAAATGTATACAACCCTTAGTCTATGGCAATGGCAGCGAGTGCTTTTACACGGACCCTCTTAATGCGATTATTATGAGATATTGGCAGTATTGCGATTAAACTTTACCTCATGTAAACGCAATACTTTGATTATAATAATGCAATTATGCTCATAATCGCAGCAAGCATAATCGTATTAACATAGGAGGCCTACGCTGATTTTAATCAAAATATACAGACATGTATATTACACCTTAATGGAAATATTGCCAGTGTTTATTACTGTTTCGGCGATTAAAATTGTTTTGTGTGTAGTGGCAAAATGAGTATTTTTCGTTTCCTTTTTCTCAATCAAAGTCAATTCAGAAAAACCTTTGGAACATTTTTGTTTGAAAAATAACCTATAACGTTACCTTTTTGTTTTTTAAAAGCAACGACCAGCGGCGGAAATGAGCTGATGCCTTTTCAAATCATCACGACTTGCCTAAAGTAAAATCAATGTAGCCCTACATCCTAATTTAATTCATGCATATAAAAATGTTTTAACATTAAACCTTACTATAATAAAAGTGCGCTATCATATTCACATTAGTTCGGAGACTGGCAGCTCGCTCCAGGGACCGCGTCTTTAGGGATCACAGTGATTTTTCTGTCTCCCACAGACACGGCTACTACTCCAGACAGTAAAGTTTCGCCCGCAATTGAGGCAACTCTCTCCTCAAAGGGTGTTAGTTCAGTCCCTGTTCCCCCGCCTGTTCGGTCCACACTTTGACGGTGCGCCGCCATTCCCCTCTTAACCTGCACCTTTACATCTGACCATTTCATTTTTAATTCGTTCACAGTGCGATTTTCAGACCCCACTGTGTTAACTGCATCAGCTAAACACTAGCTGGAGGAGCTAGTAGGAAGTTTCTCTTCTTGCTTGCTTGCTTTTGCCGTTCCTTTTTCGTTTGGTTTTGCCTAAGTGGAGCCATTACCATATTTATACGGGGGAGGAGGCAGTGAGGGCTTTAGCGCTTGTGCATGTGCGCTCAATTTCACGTTAATTCGGATGTACAAAGGGAATATGCGTGGGTTTCCGCGTGCGCAGTGTTTCATACATCTGAATTTTTTGGTGCGTACACACATTTACAGCTTTGTCCGTACGCAAAGTCTTTGTACATGAAGCCCCAGATCTCTGTGTGGAGCACTGGCTGTTGTCAGACAATAATCTCACTGCATTATTACAATTCTAACAAAAATAATGTTTGGAAATGTAAACTGATCTTTCCACCTGACCCATTTGCTGAAAATATTAGTGGCCTAAGACTTTGGCACAGTACTGATATGTATGTACATAATAACTGTCCTGCAGTTGTACTTTTAGTATATTAAACTGGTATACTTCTAAAGTCTGATAAATTGGAACTCATTTTGTACTTAATGCACTTGAATTGTGCAGAAGTAGTGCTGAAGTACAATAAAATATATATTTAGTATATTTTTAGTATTATTTTATATTTTAGTATATTTAGTATATTTTATTGTGCTTAAATGGAACTATTGCAAGTTTACTTCAGGTACACATTAAATATTTTGCATTTAGAGTCTGATATTATTTAAAAATGATACAATCTATATCAAAAGTGACATTAAGATACATTTAAGAATTAATATTAAGAAAAGTGCACAAGTTATATGACAAGTTTAATTACAACTTTTATTAGTAGGTTTTTTTTGTCAGTAAACATGTTAATAAATTTGAACTATACTTAGTATGAAATAAATGTATTTTAAATGTATTACTTTTTTTTTTTACTAGGGTAGTCATGTCTTTTTGCAGTAAAATCTTTAGTAGTTTTTATACAGTATAACCTTTATATTGTTATTATTATTATTCTTAAAATAACATTTCCTGGAATGAAGCAACTAAAGTTCACTTTATTATCCACACATTGTACATTTTTAGAAAAATCGATCATCGATCGTCATCTAAAATGTCTCACAGTCATCATTGTATTGCATTGCATTATATGTTTTGCCCACATAATAAAAACTACAGAGCTCTAAAAATGAAATATCATCTTAATAAGACATATTTTTGAGCAACAAATAAAACAAAATGAATTTAAGTAGTCTGTTATACAGCTATAAAGAGCTCATTGATTTACATTACAATTATCAGAATTTAATCTTTAACATTTTTGGCATACAAATAGTAACATCTTCACCATTTTTTGCTCAGTTTGTGCTTTTGAATAAATCTTGAATAAAACTAAATAAACCACAAAAGCCTGATGTATCAAAAACCTAAAACAAAATATTAAAAAAATCTATTTTTACATTTTGTCTAAAGGTTCTTTGAACTGTTCTTTTTTTTAAAAAAATGAATTTTTTCCTGACAATGATTACAGAGTAATGCCCCCTGGAGGAATATAAGCATGATTCACATAATAAAGACGAACTCTTTTCAGCTAATTACTAAAGTGAAAACGTTGGCATGATCTAATAGATTTGATAAGTATGGTCTGAGGTTAAATGGACAGTGATGTTTGTCTCCTGTAGTAGACAGGAGTCGTTCTGTGTGTTTATACTACCAGGATGTGTGCTGATGTCCGCAGGGCCTCTGTGTGCAGGGATTGGGGGTAAGAAGAAGAAGAAGATGATGTACCTGACCACCAAGAACGCTGGTAAAGATGGCTGCTGTCCAGTGCGACGGATGTGCATGTGTCGTACTCTTGTTCTCTGTCGTGATTGTTGATGTGGAAGTCAGTTGGTTTCATGCTGAAATGATACTGTTTAAATTACGGTCATTTGTAGAATGAGTTTGTAGTCGGTAGCCTGCTTCATGTTCATGAACTGAATTTTGTTTGCTGACTCAAGGAGAATTAGAAGTAAAATGAGATAAAAGCCAGATTTATCTAACAAGCTGAACTGGAACTGACAAATGAGACATTTTGATATACTGTAATGACCAAATCTGATTAACAATAGATGAGATCTTTTCACCGTACTAGAGTTCGACCGACATGAGTTGAGGATCTACGAGGAAGTGGCCAAGGTGCCTCCGTTCCGCAGGAAGACGCTGGTGCTGATTGGAGCACAGGGTGTGGGCCGACGCAGCTTGAAAAACAAACTTTTGGTGTCTGACCCACACCGTTATGGAACCACCACACCTTGTGAGTGCATATTTATATTTTTTATTAATTTAATGTTTATGCATAAATCTTCAAATTGGCTTCATGCTGGATGTGATTAAAGTGGGGCCGCATTTGTTATTATTATTATTATTATTATATTAATAACAATGATTAACCACCATAAACTGCATCCAAAACAAGTTTTTGTGAACATAATGTGTGTACTGTGTATATTTATTATGTATATATATAAAGACACACACATGTAGTATTTATTTACATGAATATATTTATATTCATATAATTTATTATATATATATTTAATATTTAAACATAATCTATTTTTCTTAAATATACATATGCATGTGTGTGAATTTATAAATATACACAGAACACACACACATATATATATATATATATATATGTAGTAAACTTTTATTTTGGATGTGATTAATCATTGCCCAGCACTAATAATATTATTATAATTATTAACCAATAATTTATCAGTAATGAGACCCTCAAACTCAGAAGAACCATCCAAATCCATAACATTTACTTAATATGAAGAAATAATACATGCATGTGTGTAAATCTGATTATTTGCAGTGTTAATGTTAACCTGCCCTTTTTGTCCCTCTGGACAGACACATCTCGTAAACCCAAGGTGGATGAGAAGGAGGGGCAGATGTACCTGTTTATGTCTCGCAGCGAGATGGAAACTGACATCAAATGTGGCCGTTTTCTTGAACACGGCGAATATGACGGGAACCTGTACGGCACCAAGATCGAATCCATTCATGAGGTTGTGGACTCTGGCAAAATTTGCATTCTGGATGTCAATCCGCAGGTACACTTTTTACGTTTTCGATATCCTAGAGAGTGCATTAGTGGAGACTTGTTCAACAATGCTGGTTCCTGAAGTATTTTTCCATTTTATCTTCCCATACGGAAAGGTGAATCAAAGCATTCAAACACATTTAAACGTTAAAATCTAAATACCTTTATAAAATGATATTCGATACGACAGGGAAAAACTGGCAAATACTATTTTCTCCCAGAATAAACTGCTGTGAGCATTATGGAGCACTGTGAACATATTAATGCATGTTTCATTTCATAGTGCAAGGCATCTTCTACGCCTTAAATATGCTTTACAAAAGCAGTATAACTTATAATCATGTAACTATTATTGTAACTGTAAAAAAACAAGAGAGAAACGCTTTAACTGATCAAACATGTAGACAATAAACGCATCTACGGCTACACAGTACATGGCTTATCTGTGTTCTTCAAGCCGTCTTGGGTATTTTGGAGAAATATATCCAACTATTAGTGAACCTGGACAGTCATAAGTAGTATGGATATATTTGTAGCATAAACCAACAATACATTGTCTGGGGCAAAATATAGATTTTTCTGCCAAAAATCAGTAGGATATTAAGTTAAGATCAAGGTCCATGAAGATGTTTTGCAGATTTCCTACTGTAAATATAGCAAAACGTAATTTTTAATGAGTAATATACATTGTTGGGGACTTTATTTGGACAACTTTAAAGGCAATTTTCTCCCTATTTTGAATTTTTGCACCCTTGGATTCCAGGGGCCTCGTTTTCACAGATATTTGAGAGATGATCGTAAGATCAAATTTAGGTTGGTTTCTGTGCAACATTTTATAAATGAGGCCCCAGATTTTAATAATTGTATCTCGGCTAACAAACCATGCATCAATGGAAAGCATATATATTCAGATGACATATAAATCTCAATTTCAAAACATTGTCCCGTATGATTGGTTTTGTGGTCCAGGGTCACGATTTGAGGTCTTCTGCTGCTGTAGCCCATTCAACTTCAAGGGCCTCATTTATAAAATGTTGTGCAGAATCCATCCTAAACTTGATCTTACGCTCATTTCTCAGATATGTGTACATGTGATTCATCAAATGAACTTACGAACGGAAAACGCACGTACCTCTTTTGGATGTAAAATGAATGAATTGCAAAAAATGCTCCAAATAAATCCAATTTTACAAACAACCAATTATCACATCATTTCATGTCTCCTACAGGCGCTCAAAGTCCTGCGAACGGCCGAGTTTCTTCCATATGTGGTGTTCATCGAAGCCCCAAACTTTGAGGTTCTGAAAGACATGAACAGATCTGCCATCGAGGCCGGTGTTGTGACGAAACAGTTGACGGTAATTTCTTTCTCGAAGCCCTCAGAATGATTAGTTCCTCGAATGTCGACCAGATTCTTGGAGTCTCTCTCATTTCATCTCTCTAGGACTCAGAGCTGAAACGGACAGTGGATGAGAGCGAAAGGATCCAGAGGGCCTACAGTCACTATTTCGACCTGAGCATTGTGAACGACAACCTGGACGGAGCATACCGCAGCCTCAGGAGGGCACTGGACAGACTCAACACAGACCACCAGTGGGTTCCTGTCAGCTGGGTCTTCTGAGAGCAGTTGGGTTCTTCGGTCTGCATTTCTCAAAGTGGCTAGGAGTCTAGTTAACTGCTGTAATCTATGTGAACTTGCCTGTTCTTTAGACTTTTGCACACACAAAAAAAAAAACGAAACATGACGATACAAAGCTAGTTTATTATTTTGTAAAAAAGCCCACAAAGCTGATCTGTATATCTGTATTTGTTTTAAAAGAGTTCTGTACAGTGCTGTACGTTTGTTATTCCTGTGAGAGTAGGGCTGTATATTTGTATAGAAACTGTAGAATATGTTTTAGCGCCCTACGTTACAATAAAGCTATTCAGAATCATGTTGGATATATAAATG
The DNA here is from genome assembly GCA_032361165.1 of Enteromius paludinosus. Lineage (NCBI taxonomy): Eukaryota > Metazoa > Chordata > Actinopteri > Cypriniformes > Cyprinidae > Enteromius > Enteromius paludinosus. The sequence continues at coordinate 4,462,726 of JAUMHQ010000069.1, forward strand.
CTATATGATTATGTAGTGTTTTGCAGGGATCGTTTAGTTTTGATGTTTACCAAGCAGAATCGAAGAGTGTTTTGGCGTGTCACATTCCCGTGCATGTTTGATTCGTTCGCGCTATTTCTTGCAACGTTTGTTAGTACAAAATCCATTTCAGTTCAGAAAACGACAACAGCCAAATGTGAAACCGATTGGTCTTTATGCATGTAAGGATTTAAGATTCAAATTTTGCCATTCCAATACAAGAATTCTAAAATGTTTCACTGTGACTGATTCATCGCAGTGTTCTGCAGTCATATATTTTTCTATAACGATGGTTAACTGTAAAATTGACCTTTGACCAGGAAAGTGATTTCTGACAAGGCTGTACTAGTTTCACTGTGTCTCTCCTATCACTCCACAATCTCTTCCCACATAATAAATATTATCAACTAAAATCAGTGGTTCAAGTTGATTTATTAATTTTGCAAGTAGCCAAATTGATACATATGGTGTGTATACGTACATATGTGTAGCACATATAGCTTTTACAGAGGTTTGTCCGGTAATTATATATGTAACATAAGCTTTATTAAAAAATCTAGGAGATTTGCGAAAGATTTCCTTTCCTTTTTTCTGTGCGCTTTTGTGTGTAGGACGGCAATTCAACAGTATTAATGCATCAAATTCAGTTATTTAACAGAACACACATTCAGCATACACATTCATCCACACATTCAATGCTTTTATTGAAAAGCAGCACATTTATGTTGGAAAGCAGGGCGCATCTGACCCTGTCTTCCTGAAGATATTTCAAAACACCTTTCGAAATATTTACAATGCATGCTTTCTCATCTACATCATTTCACTTGAAGAGGTAGCGGAGATATTTTTATATACTAATTTTAATGCTGCAAGTTCATCAACAGATCCAACTTTGACGCGAGTCAAAGAATAGTTTGGGTTGTTGATGCAGATGTTCAAGTTATGATCAACACAAATAAAGAAACAACTAATTCTAATAAATAACTAATTTTAAGTACTTCAGGATTAACAGATACATGGAGATATGATTACATTTTAGCCACTCCTCTTCACATGGTTCACAAAAGCAGTAAACTTTTTGTTCTTAAGATAAGATTTATCTCTGACGTAGAAACTGTTCAGTTATTAGACTCTTAAGTAACCCTATGACGGTCTTAGGTTCATTTCCTAATTAGTAAGCAGCATCTTATCTTGTCTGATGTTTAAAGTACCAAACGATTAATCTGGAAAATTGTGCCAAGGTCCAGGAAAATCCAAACAGCCCTGCCTATTTGGTCTAAACTTTCACAAACACAATTCCAGTCATGAGAATGAAAACATGCACTAGTTAAACTAAGTTACATATCACGCCTACAAAAATATATAGTATGCAGAAGTGTCTATTGTTGATGGCTGGATGATTGTGACATCATACTGAAAGGTAAAGGTGGGCAGTACGGTGGGGGTGGTGCGTCGGAGGTGTCCATCTCTGAGTCTCGAGCCACATCAGAAATATCTAATTTAAAGCTGGACTGTAAAGGAAAAAATAAATAAATACATATGCATAATACATTATACATAATATGTAGATAAAACTAGCTGTATTACTTAGCCGTCCTAAAGAGGTCATACACATAGTTTGAGCTAACGTCCAACTCTGAGTAGTGCCTGTAAAATCAGCCCAAATCACCAGTTTAGATAAATAGATGTACCTCTGCATACGACGGCGGTGGACACACTTGATCGTATGGTGGCGGTATGAACGCCGAATCGTTTTGAGAGTTTGTCTCGTCTTGTTCGTCTCTTCTCTCATGCATGGGGTTGGGAATCACATAGACATGGTCGCTGTTTGACAGGTCCAGATCTGAGTCGGTGTCTGAGTCGTTACAGCAGTTTTTGCAGCAGTACCTCAGTATGCACAGACTCACGGTCAGAACCAGCAGCGGCGTCAGCCACGTCCTGCACACATTCACACAACAAGCTTTACTTCAGTGTGTTACCTACATAACCTAGCAAAAATAAATACACTTCGAATTTGAATTTCGAATTCGAATGTATTACATTTTTATGTGCTTAATAAAAATACCCTGCAATAGTAGTTTTGCTGTACTAAACCGGTATACCTAAATTCAAACAACTTATCAGTCATAGCCTACTATTGCGAGCATTCTACACTTCAAGAACACAGTTTTTTTACAATCGCTATGAACGTTTTTTCATAAGCCTTTCTACATTTTTGTTTTGCTGGGTTTAGTAAACGCATGCATTTTGTTTCTTTTGCTGCAGAAATTCAATGCAAAAAAAAATAATGACCATATCAGAGTAGCTTTATAAAATGTACAGTTTATGGGGGAGAAAAATACAGGGACAAAATACAGTTACATATTAGAGACCGGAGGCATACTGTACAGTCACTCTAATACAGTAAAGGGTATGAATTACACTTTGCTGTAGGAGAAGCAATATACCTGTTGGTCTCTGAAAATACTGATACTGTGTCCCAGCTGAGATTTGTCTGTACGCTTACACCAGCCTGTCTGTATGATAGCCTATGATTTATGGCATGGTCAATGATAGTAGCTCTTATTTGATCAGTTATCCTAGCTCTGGTCCTTCTTTGAGCCCCACCACACATTCTAACTCCTCTCCCTTGTCCTTGTCCCACTCCTCTCAATTGTCCAGGTACTCATCTTCCTCTCCCTCGTGCAGACATTTCTTTCTTTCTTTCTCTTTCTTTTTCTTTCTTTCTTTCTTTCTTTCTTTCTTTCTTTCTTTTCTATATTGTTCCTTTTCCACACAAGATCAACCGAAAGAGTCCTCTTGCAGAACATATGATCATGTGATTGGAAAAACCTCAACACCTCAGTGTGGCTCCTGGATGGGAATCAGCTGTGATCTATATATTTGCATAACTGCAATAATCTGTTTCTCATTGGCAATGGAATAAAATACAGGGAATATATTTGTGTTTCAATTCACAGTATGAACAGCTGTTCACTTTGACTTTAGCCTATATAAGTATGTTTAGAACATGATATTATCTGTTCTGACATACAGTGTAAAAGCATTTGTAAATGTGACAGTAAAATGACATTGTTTTGGTCTTGGTTGAGCTTGTGTGTAAAAGAAGTTCAAGCTATTTAAATTGGTGTTAACTGTATGCATTTTGTATCAAAGCAACAAGAAATGTGTTAATTGTATAACAGTGTTAAGAGTCTAGGAAACTTGTTAAATGTATGGAAAAAACTGTCACAGTAATTGTAAAAAACTGTAAATATTTTGCATACAATCAATAGTAAGAAATATTAAGAAAATAGTACTCCAAAAAAATTCATTAGGCGAAGCTAAGTCTCCAGCAATATGTCAGTAAATGTTAATGGTATACCACTTAGTATGAAATAAATGTATTTATTACTTTTTTACTAGGGTATGGAAAGGTATTTATGAATGTCATACTTACTGGATATAGTAGAATATATAATCAGCCATTGAAGTGGCCAGGAATCTCTGCAGAGGAAATCTCTATATTAATGTACATCTGTAAATGGTCATGGTAAAGACATGCTACCTTAACTTTGTATAAAATGCTATTGATTTAATGACTTAATGCTCACTTTTTGTGTACAGATCTATTCATTTATTTAAAAAATGTAGCTGATATGGACTGATTTGAAATCCTCTGTAGTGTTTTATACTAAAAATTTAAATTAAAAAGGCAGCTATATATTTTCATTTGCTAAGACCCAATATTGTCCAAAATAAATGGTATATACATAAATACACACAGTGCCCTCCACTAATATTGGCACCATTGGTAAATCTGAGCAAAGGTGACTGAAAATAAATCTGCATTGTTTATCTTTTTGATCTTTCATTCAAAAAATTCACACAGTTCTAACCTATCATTGAATTAAAACAATTGAAAATAGGGAGACGTTCTTGTGATGAAATAAGTGTTTTTCTCCAATACTTGTTGACGTCAATTATTGGCACCCCTAGAAGTTTTATGAGTAAAGAACCTCTGAAGTTTATTCTCATTCATATTCACAATTTTAAACACTCCAGGGTGATTATGGACATGAAAATATCTCGCCATGGTTTCTTGTTTCACAGAAATATATATAGGAGGGAAAACAAAGCCCAAATTCCCTTAATTATCAACACAATGAGAAAAAAAGAAATAATATAATTATGTGCAGCAAAAGATAATTGAGCTTCACCAATTAGTGAAGTGGCTTTAAGAAAAGAGCTAGAAAACTACAATTGATTTTTTTGGCTTCTATGATCAGCCAAAGCTAAAAAATGAGCCTTTTAGCATCAATTACTCAAGATGGGTTTGGTGAACACAGGGATAAAAAGTATGTGTATAATGAAGTATACAACTGTATTTTTGATGTTGTGGGCCTATACTTCAGCTGGAGGTCCTGGACATCTTGTTTAGACACACGGCATCATGGACTCTATCTAATACCAACAGATAATAAATCTAAAACTGACTGTTGGGACAATAATCCAAACACAAACATCAAAATAAACACAAGAATTAGTCACTGAGCACAAAATTAAAATAGCTTTTGCCATGTCTGGCCTAGTCCTCTGACCTGAACCCTGCAGAAAATGAGTAGGGTGAACTAAAGAAGAGAAGCACCATCATGGAGCTGGTTTTCTGAAGAGTCTGAAGAGATTCTGCTGGAAGGAATGGTCTCTTTCTTTGACCAGGAAAGTGATTGACATGGCTGTACTAGTTTCACTGTGTCTCTCCTATCACTCCACAATAATCCTATCCACTCCTATACTATCACTCTCTTCCCACATAATAAATATTATCAACTAAAATCAGTGATTCAAGTTCTTTTATTAATTTGGCAAGTAGCCAAATTGATATATATGGTGTGTATACGTACATATGTGTAGTACATACACCTCTTATCAGGTGTTCTCCAAACTCTTCAGGCATTACAGGAGAAAACTCAGAGCTGTGATCTTGGGAAAAGGACGTAATAATTGGGTGCCAATAATTGTGGCCTATTTTCAATTGTTTTAATTCAATGATAGGTTAGAATTTTGTGAATTTTTAGAACGAAAGATCAAAAGGAGAAACAATGCGGATTTATTTTCACAGCCACCTTTGCTCAGATTTACCAAGGATGCCAGTATTAGTGGAGGGCACACTCATTTTTGACAATACCGGACATTTTTTTTTAATATAATTTGACATTCAATATAACCTGAACACAACAAAACAGTGCAGCAATATAGTAAAAAGTAAATTGTACCCCTGTAGTGTTCAGGTTGTCAAATGTCGAAATATCCATTTTAAAAAGTGTGTTTTAAACTACTAGATCAAATGTATGTCTCTCATGATCTTAAAAACCTTGTGGGTCAAACGGTTTTAGGCCTATATCACTTTGTAGATGAATATAAATCATCCTTATGAGAAATGGTTTAAAAAAAATTACATTTTAATATAAATACAAAACGAGTAAGTTGGACTAGACAAGTCATATTGTTTAACAAGCATCTTAAATCAACACATTAGCGTGATTTACATAACCTGTCAGTCCCTTAGAGCAGCATTTCTATTTATTCGAAAATATTTTTTGCCCTCGGGAACTTAGATAAGTCAAATAACAACTATGTAGTAAAAGTATGGAGTATTTTTAGAAATGATATACTCACAGTTGTTATGTCATCAGACCCAAAAGCAGAGGGAAGTGGAAGTCAAAGTTAGTCAGGCCGTACGTGCTTTCTAACAGTGACTGGGACTTCTGCAGAGGACTTTGAGCTGGACACTTACTGGCAGCCGTCATCCGGGGCTGGGTTTGTAAACACCATGCTTTACACCATACAGAAGTGACAACGACTTTCAATTCCACCTCATTTCCAACGCAGACAATAAACCAAATTTTAATCAAGAGAGCTAGAATCAGTTGAACTAACATTTTAAGCCAGTGCTTTATATAAAATGTTTCATTTGTAATTCACATATCAGAGTTGCAATTTTTATTTTTTAGATTGTAAAAGAACATTTCTTTCAGTTTAAGAATTATGGTTGAAGAAGACTTCATTTCCCACAATGCTTTAGTTATTACGCAATCAATTTTAAAATCTGAAAACAAAGTGAAAGACATTTTTGTCACTGTTAAATTAAAATTGTGTTAATGGATTACACAAGTTAAAGTCTTATTTATATGTTCTCATATCAGATATGTAGGTATACATGTCTGCATGCATGTTTGTTTGTACCAAGAGCATCTTAAAAACAAATTCCTAGTGTTTGGTCACACTTGGTGAATAAAGCTGATTCTGACAAAGCTTCCAAAAAGTTCTAATTCGGGTTACTTTCAGTTCGTTAAACGGATAGTTCACCCAAAAATGAAAATTTGATGTTTATTTGCTTACCCCCAGGGCATCCAATATTTAGGTGACTTTGTTTCCTCAGCAGAAGACAATAGAAGATTTTTTACTTTAACCGTGGCAGTCTGGTAGTCATTTAATGGAAGTGGATGGGCACCAAACCTTTCAAAGTAA
>JAUMHQ010000069.1:4513293-4524800 GCA_032361165.1 Enteromius paludinosus
ACCATTATATCTTTACTATCATTATGTGAAAATTGCTTGTCCACGCAAACTCATTGCTAAGTAGCTGCTATAGTTTTTTTGAGTGGTTACAAATTGCTAAGCAGTTATTACTAGCCCAGGGCAAAAGAGCCCAATTGCTGGTCTAATCCAAGGCTAATTTGCCTTAGCAAGCACCATTAATTACTATAATTAACAGGATTACAGTTGAAAAACTATTAGGAGGCATACATTTTAATAAGTAAATTAATTATATGTCTGCATTTTGCAAGTGATAACAGCTGATTAAGGTCTCTGTCTCGGGTTAGCTAAACTGAAAAAAAGATAGTAATACATATGAAGTCAAATGATACAAAAGTACAGGAATGGTTGCATGTTAAAGAACCAAAAATAGCAAATAAAAAGGAGTTTACCCTGCCAAGTTTGGCAAAGGTCTCATAGATGAAGATGAGGGAGATGAGGATGGAGAAGATCTCTTGAGTGAAGCGGGAAATGAAGCGGACCAGGAAGCTGCCTTCAAAAGCAACAATGACCACAACAATGACCACCAGCCAAGCGCCAACCCACACTCGGCCTACGATGTACTCAATGCCTTGAGACTTACAGAACTTCAGCCAGGAGGAAAAGCATGATGGGATAATTTAAATGAACTGCCCAGCAAATACACAAGATGGATGATATATTGGAAAAGATGCAAAAAAAAGAAACACTTACATTAAAAAAGGCCTCTTCAAACACCAGCAGTGGCCCAGAAAAGCCGATAACTAGTACAGGTTGGGCAGCGATCAGGCAGAAGATAATGCCCAGCACTGAAGTGGAGATCATCAGCTCTGAAACTCCCATCATGTTATCCACCTTATCAGCTGTGGAGAAAAGCATGAGAGAGCAAAACAAAAATGTAAAAGTTGATTTTTAAAGGTGCCATAGAATGGAAAACTTCCCCTTCCCCTTTCTTCCCCTTAACTAAGCTACATACCTTCTATGTACATATCAGAGAACAATTTAAAATATTCTCTCAATGCATTCTATGGCACCTTTAATATAAGGTGAGTTTTTTAGATTTGTGTTGCTTACTCTCTCCAGCTTTGTTAAGAAAGCCAACAAGAATCTGAATGAATGAATTAATAAACAAAATTTTTTTAAATCTCTAATTTAACAAACTGTATTTGTGCCATTTGTGTCTTTGAACTGATATATTTAAAAAAAAATTAATTCCTTTAATTCTAAAAATGTAAAGTTCAGATTCTTTGGCCTAGATCTTGTACAGTCTGATGTTCGAGGTTATTAATTTTCAAAAGAAATGCAACAAAACCAAATTAGTTTTTTTTTTCTGCCATATTTTACTGATTGGTATTTTTAAACAGCAGGTGTTTTTTTGTTACACTGTTACAAAATTCCACAATTAATTACTTCTAAACCTTTTAAAGCAAATATCTGTTGTTAAAAATGTGAACAATTTCTAAAATTCAGTTGAACTGAAATACTTAATTTCTAGCTTCATAAAAAAAAATTCAATCCAAGTCAATAGAGAATTATTAGAAATGTTTTATTGTATTTTGTCACGTCGTGACATTCTAGTCCGATGTAGACACAGTGCAACAATCGGGTCAACATAAAGTTCTTTATTTGAAGCACAAGAATCAAAGAACCAAAGAAAGGTAAAAGTTTTGGTGCTTAAATGATTCTCGGACGGATCAGGCTTTAACTTAACATTCTTAACGAGTAAGTTGTCAACTGTTCTTTTCATCTTTTCTCATCATCGGCTACATCCACTCTGTTGATCTGAAGGGCCTAGGCTACTCACCTCTCTCTCTCACCGTGTCTACACCGGACTTGGTGTGTCCCCGCCTTAATGTGTGTCTGTTGTTGAAGCACATGGAGACCTTTAGAGCCACAGAGACTTTTTTCCCCTTTGAACGGCTGGTCGCAGATCTCAGATTTTTCTTTAGTAGCACTAATGAGAAATTAGGTCGCAATCTAGAGCCCTGGTAAGAATAAATCTGTTCTCACCCTTTTGTGCAACAGCATTTGCTGTTTGTGTGTTATTCTAGCTCAAATCATTGGACTGGATGAAAAAAAAAAACATTTGCATTATCGGTGTGTGAATATTTGTGGTATATGTGGTAGCATCCACAGGAAGATATTCTATTCCAGCACATTCTCGCTTCTGAAATCTGTTTTGCTTTATCACGCTCAGTGTGGAAAGGCCTTTAGTCTAAAAAATCCAATAGGATTTGATACAGTTTTTTGAGATGCACTGTACATGTAATATTAAATCACCAATATAGTGGTTTGTTTGGCAATCACTAGTTAACACTAAATGAGTGAGAAAATGTGTACAGTGCAGTAAAAACTCTCAGTCCTAAAGATCAGATCTGGGAAACAAATGGGATTGGTTTAAAGTGTGAAGCCGTCTTTAGGCTGAACATACTTACCAAGGAGACCTCCGAAGGTGATGGCTGGTGAGAGAGCAGCAAAGTAGATGAAGATGATAGCAGCAACAACTTGAGCGTTTAGAGCATCAGTGATGTCACTGACATAGTATTGATACCGTCTCTTCATGTCTCTAATCATGCCCCCAAATGGAACACCAGTACGTGCTAGTGGATCTTCTGGAGGGGGTCCTAAGGATTTTGAAGCTGTGGGAAGAAGAATTATAGCTTTAGATGTCTGATGCTTTCACTTTTCTAAAATAAACCCTAACAGTGGAGGTACTTGAATCAGCCTGAAGGGGTTTATATGGTAATAATGACCACTTGACTATATTATTTCACTTATTTCTCATAATATTAATACGAGTCTTGCAATTAACTATTAACTAGCAGACAAACAAAATCGGGAAATTGGTTTCTAGGGAGCTTTATTGTGTAGTGTTCATTATGCAAAAATAATTTAATGCCACATCATAAAATAATCAAAGTTTTTATTATGTGTGAAAATGAGCTAATTTAGATTTGTGCACAAATTTGATTTACATTTCATTTCATGTTTGTACTGCGCATACAGTGCCTGGATATGAACAATAATGTAATCAATATTTCATTTTATATTTAATACTCCTGAATCACAAGCTTTTTAAGTTTTTGACTCAGGACATATTTCTGCCAATTTTTCTTTTCCTAAAAATCGACTTTTTCAAATTTGTCCTAGCTTATAGGTCCAACACAAAAATTGAAATGTACAATGCCAAAAAAGATCTTTTTCCATTGAATCCATTTCCAGACAATAAAATTATTGGTTGTGGACTGTATTGTCTGTTGACTATATTTAAAATTTTTATGTACACATAAAAGCCAGAATAATAATGATGCCAAATTTCACCCATATCAAAGACTTTTTTTTTGACATTTATATCAGGATCATCAAGACATTTGTGTTTGTTAGGAAGCACTTGAGTTCTTAAGCATTTGTTCAATTATTAATTGGAAATACTGATCTATTGCATGTGCAGTGAAGACCTGCTGCAAGTATATTCACTTATACAGTTATTACATACTCAAGCACGTGTTATAGTGTGTGTACTGTATGCGTCCTTACGCTTGCGAGGTTTGACATCCAGACGGAGTTTGGGGTCAGATGGACGTAGTCTCTCTTGCAGTAGTTTCTTCTGGAAGGGGATGAGTGATGTTAGCATGGACTCGTCCTGAATCTCAGTGGGTGGTATCACAATGCAGCAGTCCAAGAAGTCTCCCACAGCATCGGTCAGCTCCTGGTCATTCTGAGCCTGGAATGCTGCCTGGTTAAATACCTGTGAAAGGCAAAAACAGCTTAAATGTTAAATATTTAAAATAAATCTGGAAATGTTATCATATCATAAGGTAGGCTGATTATTTTTTGTGGTTCACATTTTCCCTAATCGTAGCATGCACTAGGACATAAAAAATTAAGGTGGTTGCACTATTACAGTTACACTTCCATTTCAGAAGTGTGCATAGATCTCTTTTTATTGAATGAATGTATAATTTATTAGACAAAAATAAATCTAAAATGGTAAAATTTGCTCTTCTTGTCGGTTTTCATACTTTGTCAGCAAGTAGTGCTGCCATTGCTCGGCCACACTCATGATAGTCGATGTCAGTTGTGGTTGGGCCAATCAGGATAAAGATGAACCGCATAGGCACAGGAGTTTCAAGAGCCGACTCCAGCACCACAGCATCCCGTAGACGCACAAACGCTATCGCAGGCCTCTCCAGGAACTCCAGAGCACCTTACACACACAAACCAGTATCAATGCTAACGGAAACACCTAAAAATTTATCTTTTTAATGTAAATTATATAATTGGTTTTAATGGATGTTGAGCTCACCTACAAGCACCATCGAGGCCTCTGCAGTACCGGTTGTGTCCCTCTTCAGTTGTAAATATAGTAAAAAAAAAAAAGTAAAATAATATGTTATTGTTTTACTAAAACTTTTGTAGAAGAACATGCCAAAGTTACACTTAGAATAGGTAAAACAAGAAAACCTGTATTTACTTTCTCTGTGACTGAGAATTTCTCCATTTCCATGCCTGAAGTCAGAGGCTGGGTCTCTACAGACTGACTGGAAAGAGAAAAAGAAATAAAATTCATGGTTTTAAACGTGAACTACTGTAACCTTTTAGCTAAAGACACATCAAAAAATGTGGAACCTTTTGGTAATGTTACACTGTATGGTATATAAAAGTCTTCTTGTGTTTCATACGCTAAAGTTACTTGACAATAGTAATGTAACATAGGCCTACCTTGATGAAATTAACAACCTGATCTCAAGGCAATTCGTACATATTTTACGAGGTGGCTAAATCATACGAATTTGTACAACATCACTCGTACAAATTCATACGATTTGTTATAAGTCGTAAGTATTTTACGAGATGCCAGTTCGTATGAATTTGGACAAATGACCTAAACTTAACCCCGCCCCTAAACCTACCCATCACATGGTTTTTGAGTGAGATTGTAGGAATTAGTACGAATTGGCACAAATTTGGCACCTCGTAGCCTACAAATATGTACGCATTGGTCATGAGACTGTGTTGGAAATTAACCATGGATATTAGTTAAACAATGGTAACCACAAATCAGCCACGGTTTTGTTACACCATACAATCAATACACCAAAAAACAACATGGTTACTACAGTTTTACAACAATAAAACCATGGTTAGTTTTAAATGATGACCTTGGTCACGGTTCATATGCTTTTGGTATAGCAGAGGGAAAATCAAAACATTTTTTCCCCGTTAATTACGCTACTTAACATACTATAGTTCTGTTTTGACCTAAAAATTGTAACAAATAGTCTGTATTTTAGTCAAAAGTGTTTGCCGCGTATGCCGGTGTAACTTATCGACAAAACATGCTATCTATTAGTAACGTTACCAAAAATTTATAAGCACTGTTTTAAAATAGGTATGGACGCGTAGGTTAGAGTATGGGTAGAAATAAAAATGTTACTAAATTCTGTGCTGTCTTTTTTAACGGAGTGAAGTTTAATGGATGTCAGGACGGTCGAGGCTTTATACAAACTGGACATATTTTCTAATATTTAAAGGGATAGAAATGTAAGCGAAAAAACAGGTTTCAAATGCATTAAACAGCACCCGCATCTGACAGAAGGCAATCCTCTTCAGAATTTATGGCGGTGTTTGACCGCATGGGTTACTATACAATAAAGGACGATTTAAGCTTACCCTTTTTCCCCTGTTTTCAGACGCATTTGCAACGTTTGTATATCGATATTATCGACTACATGATGACATTAGACCTATTATCCATCGCGGGGAGACATTTTTAAAGTTTAAAATCACACACTAGCCTACACACAAGTTCTGCACGCGCATAGTACAGTGCACAATGCTGCTTTCGCCCTATACACGGGCGTAAAATATTTCAATCACGTCCACCTTGAATTATTAATGTATGCATTATGTCAAACTGTTTGTGAGTGTAATACCTCTGTTTGTGCATTAATGCTTGAAGAACCTTATCTCTGTCCCCTGGCTGAATCTCCCTTTTGCTAACCAGGGCATCCACAATCTTCTCAATAACACTGGAGAATGTCTTCTCCTCTCTGTCCAGCATCATTAAACCTGCTCCCCAAAAACAAAACAAAGACAATAGAGTAAGAAAACTGAGAAGAAGAGGGCCCTGACTGAGCTTGAGCTTTACTACAGTAAACATAAACACTAAGGACCCAGCTGAAGAGCTCAGGTTGAGCTTGTTTGACTATCTCTGACCATCTCTGTTTAGTGAAGTTACATTTTTGCTCAAATTCCACACTACCCTAAAACTAGGCTAACCCTTTCGGACCAGGACTTTTGGTAATAAGTCATTACCAAACACACACATATACATACAGTAATTCTTCACAGATTATGTTTTGAAAGCTGTAAAAATGTCATGTAAATGAAAAGTGCGTCTGAATGAAGAATGTCTGAAGATATAAAAGTTACTTTTTTTGTTCACCTTTGCTATCACATAAATAAATAACACTTTAAAATATATCTACATAGAAAACAGTTCTTTTGAACTGAAATAATATTTCACACTATTACAGTTTACTGCATTTTGATGAAATAATTGCAGCTCTGGTAAAAAAAAATACATGCCTTACCTACCCAATATATTTGAATGGCAGTGTTATTAAATAATATATAATAACTAATAATATATACATATTTATTAAGCATTATGTACTGTAATGTACAGAGGTATATATTGTTGTGTAATGTCTGGCAGTTCTGGCAGCTTCAACACACAGTCTTTAAAGTCTACTGTAAGCAAGTCTGAGCCGAGGTTTGGCCCCACAATGACCTCACAGGCATTTCCTCACCTGTGTTCATTGTCCTGCGTATCTGCACCAGGCTCTTGAAGGTGAGGCAGGAGATGTGGGACGGGCCCCAGCGGCCCGCTTCGACATCATAGGTCTCCTCATAGCCCGCCCATCTACCCATCTCCTGCCAATAGCTCTGCTGGTTTGGGTTCTTCACCGACTCATTCATTTCTACAAATGCCTGACCACAGATAATAATAAAGTATTACTATTCTGTTCCTGTCATATGTCAGTACACTAAAAATCACGATGAATGTTAATAATAGCAGTTGGATTAATAATTATATATGTATATTTTGATGGTTTACATGGCCATATCAAGTCATATCATGTAATATCTGTAAGTGTCCTTCTCGCTCTACTGGATGTTATAATTCAAAGCAGAGATGTAGACAATTTAAACATGATGGCTGGACCTCTGATTTGTTCATGTGTGTGTGTTTCCTGTCCAGTGATGACTGATAAATTAAAGCTCATGTTTACCTTTCAAACACCAGGAGTGTGGCACAAGCCAGAATACAAATGTGGAAACTTATCAGTGAGCATGTCTGTGTGCTTGTGTGTCATATTAATCAAGTCAAGTCAAAGACAATCACAGTATAGAATTGAAAAACTTAACCTGACTTCTGTTGTTAAAGGCTTAACATTATGTTGCTGTTGTACCTCTTGAATTATGCATTTAGTCACTAAATCTGGTGTGTAAGTGTGTGTCTGTTCGGGGTTAGATTGCGTTGACCCTTGTATACTTTGCATAAGATTTATGTAAATAAAGTAAATCGAGCAAGAAAAATAATTTATTCTTATGCAATCATTTGTGTAATTGTTTATGAGCTTAAAACTGATACAACAGTCATTTACATGTCATAATTTATGATAGTTGCATAGTTTTATAGCAATTATAAGTTTAGTTTTGTATTCAGCTAATGAATTTTGTGTTCCATTCTTTTCATCATTTAGTGAAAATACATTGTTAAAATGTGGCATTTTAACATTTAATATTTAATTGCATTTTCTACTGTGAATGTAAATGTATGCATATACAAATATAAAACAACTAAATTACAATTTAAAAGCAATAATAGTGAAACTAATTTCACTTACCTTATATATTCAATAACTGACCCAACTTTTCAAGCAAAATTTTCTCCGTCACAGCCCCTCATAAAAGTGTGCAGACCTTTATAAAGTCTGTGTACACCTGCAGATATCAGACACACCTCTACACACACACATGGTTTAAAATGCCTGAAGACACTGCTGTAAATACTTCAGGCACATACGGTGACCCCAAAAGGTAGTTGGAAGCGCATGAATGTCATTGCATTAGAAAACTAAACATCATAGTGTTTTTAAAGATCAAAAATGTATTTATTTATATAATGATGTTTGTAAAAGATTTCACAGAAATAACATGGCTGTAAATGGTGGGTTATAAATGACAAAAAAAAAACACCCCCCCAAAAATCTTTGCACAAAAATTATTATAATTTTTTTTTCAAAAAACAAATGTAAAAAAAAACTACAACAATTTTTTTTTTTCCGATTTTTTTTCACTTTTATATTTTTCAAATTACCATTATACTTTTTTTAATGCTGGTTGTATGTATCATTGCAGACGCATTTGACTTTAAACACATTAAAGTATTAAAATGTATCCATATCTCCTCTTGTCTTTTTCTTACACACAAACACACCCAAGACGATGTGTTCTTGGAGTTACCCATAATATTGATGCAGTAAACAGTATGCCTTGATAAATGTGGACTGTCTGTGTGTTTTCTGTATCTTATCATAATTAGTATACAGTCAGTGTCACCTACACACACACACACACACACACACACACACACCAGAGACACTAGTCCTCTCACCTTCAATATCTCTATGAACAGAGCATTGCTTGAGAAACATTCTTCTCTTCTTCTCCACATTACCCAAATCTCATATTGTTCTCCAAGCAGGCTCGCAGACTCGTAGCATTACGATCTGGCTGCATTATTTATTTTTTTGTCAAAATATAATAAAATAAAAATCAGCAAATTCAGGTCAAATGTGCCTTTCCAGAATTCACATCGTATTCCTAATATATAATAAAAGCCCAAATAGTGAATCTTGAGTTTTTTAGTTACTTCCAGCCTCACACCAAATTAATCTAAAACAGAATTTGAAAGAAAAGAGAAAATATCCCAGTAGATAACTTTGACATCTTAAAAGCATTTACACAGCACGGACAAAAACACACAGAAACTGCAACCAGGGAGAAAAGCTTATTGCAGTGCAGGAAGACAAATGTACTCGGACACCCTTGGATTAAATTTAGCACATACAGAGTAGAAAAAGAACCTGAGAAATGGAAACAAATGTCTTCTGGTTTTTGTCATGCGTTGGTTTTGTTGTCTTTGCACTTACGACTTCGACAGTTTTGTACATAATGACAGCAGATGTTGCCTAGATACTATAAGGACCAATGCCCCCAAAAGGCCTTTTTTGATTTGATTCTCTACAAAAACATTTCAAACACCATCACAGCACATCTGTTTTTAACATATTTCACTGAAAAGAATAATACCTTAGAATTTTACAATTATACAGAAATGACAAGAATCACATTGCATTAAACGTAACATTTTGTTGTAGAAAGACTGAAATTATATTCTTGTAAATATAAAACACACTCCAATAATTATGTTTTACAGCTTCAAATTAGAATATCCTTTATCAGTCATTTTTACGGTGTGTTCAATAAAAATTATATAATTAGAAAAAAATATTATATATATATTTATTTATTTTATTTTATTTATATATATTTTCCTAATGCATGCAATAAAGGGTTAAGAGAAGCTGCTCTGGACCATAGCGGATTCCCTTGAACATGCTATGGAAATGATCATAAACGTGACTTAACTTCTTAAACTCAGCGAGTTCTCAAATCGGTTCCCATGTTTTTTCTCAGAAGAATTGTGGTGTCTGTTATTCTCCATCAATAAGAACGATCCTCCTTGGGATAAAAATGTGGTATGTTTCCTTTCCCATTTCCTTTGTTGTGTTTGGATAGTTCTGCAAATTATGGCAAAATGCTGAATGATGGTGTGCAGTTTGTCAGTCCTTCAGTAGTTGTTTCAGAGTGCTCTGGAAGATTTGTTGACCCAGTTGGCTTTTGCTGTGGTTCCCAGACATAGACTGTCAGTTGTGAGCCCATCTGACTCCATTTGTGGTTGAAACCCCATGATTTTATGATATTTCACACAGCATTAATCAAAACATTAGTGAAATGTAGGAATTTGTACGCCTTTGTATTAACAAAATATTAAACCAAGTGTCATTTATGTAAAAGAAGGATAGTAAAAGGTTCTTAGATAAAGAAAATACACTTATTTCAATTAAATAATAAAACATACAAATAGTGGGCATAACAGTAGGGGGAGGTCTCAGTAATTTGAACAGGTGATAGTCTTGTGGATGCATTAGCCTAGGGATGTGTATTTTATACAGTTAATTTAGTTTCACTGAAGCACCCAACCATAATTTGAATAATGGAGCAAATCAGAGCTTCCCAGAGCTCTATGTTAAGCCTGCCCACACTAGTTTCTCACACTGCCACCCCAGTGGTCTGGGCCCCAGAGATCCATGTCACGAATACATCAGAGTTTTCAGCTCTGGCCACATGAGCTCTTTTTTTCAGCTGCTTTGGTCCCAGAGATTTAGTCAGGGCTGCTACAGAAATCCTAATGAATGGTTCCTGATATCACAGTACTAGGTTGCCAATTTTAGAGTGTTTTTGGTCACAGAGGTTCTTCACACTGTTGCTCCACAGGTTCCCTGCAATGGGCAACCAGGTCCCAAAGATCCTGTCAGGACGGGTCCAGAAATCAAGTTTCCTGATGCTGCTGCTGGCTCCAGAACTAGCTGTGGTGAAAGAGGTCTGATTCATAGGCACCATACCTGACAGGGTACACAGTACATACATCTCTCATCCCAGAGCTTCTGGCCATGGCTACGGCAAACCCCAGAAAACCAACAACATAGCAGCTCTAGTTGCATAACTTCCCAGAGTTTTCTGACCATTAACCATTAAGCATCCTCTCATGATGGTGCAGAGATTTATACTTCACTGCTTAAACGTTTTAGCAATGGCTGTTCTTGTGTTTCTTGTCATAGCCTCAGACAGAGCTTGGTGTCCAAAGCTGCTTTCAGTAACATATCACCTCACCTCTCTTAGTCTCAACATTCCTGGTCTGCTACTTAATCTGTTCAGGTCTGAGGTTTCTGTCTTGACTGCATCAGATGATGCTCCCATAGCTTAACTGGAACCCAGCACATTGTTACTTTACCAAAATAGACTTGTATGTTTGTTTATTACGTGGGAGAGTGCACATGTAACCCACTCAAATTATCGAGTTTATGGATTGATGGAAGACTTCTGTCAATATTTCTGATCTTAAAGATTTTTTTTTTTTTTAATGCATAGTAACTTCAGGCATGTAAAACAAAGGCATAAGAGTATTTTTTTTATTCTGTTGTTAAATAGAATTGATTATTAGAGAAGTGCGGCGATGGTTGCTGACGTCACTTTTGCGCCAGCTCGTGGCGAGAGAGATGCGAACCGCATTTCACATACGCTGCGTCCGAAATCGCATACTTCTTAAGTAGGTACTACATTTAAAGCCGAACGTACTACCCGACCGTTAAAAC
>JAUMHQ010000069.1:4534721-4545986 GCA_032361165.1 Enteromius paludinosus
CAAGTCCAACAGACCAGTGCAATATTGCCATTAAGTGTAGCAATAGGATATTTAGAAATATAGTAGCCTACATTTCAAAAATGCAGGAACCCTATAGGTAGGTAGGACCTTCTGTAAACTGTTTTTTTAAGTAAAACACAATACTTTCAAGTAGGGATGCAACGATCCAGATCCGTGCCTGTAATCAGCTGTAAATGCCATCAGGTGTGTGATTTCAGGAGGGTGGATTTGCGCAGCTCATCAGTAAACAATAGCTGTATGTAGTATATGCGTCTCAATGTGAAATCACGCACCTGATGGGATTTACAGCTGATTACAAGACCGGCTTTACTGACAAAACGCGCAAACATATCGGCCGATCTGGATTGGTGCAACCCTACTTTCAAGTACATTCAGAACATTAGAAACGCTAGTTGGTGCACCAGTATAATTGGCCAGCCGAAACTCATCCAGTGAGAAATGTTCGGCGGTCCAAAAATAAGTGCGAATAAAATGCGTAAAAAAATGTTATGCGTTATTTTTGTGTAATTAATTAATCTAAATTAACTCGTTAAAGTCCCGGACCTAATTTATATTAATATGTATTATATCATACATAAACATTACATTTATAAACATAAAGTTTTTCTTAAATATACATTTATACAAATATACATTTGTGTATTTCTATATGCATAATAAATATACACAACTCACACAACAAATAGTTTTATCTTGGATGCAATTAATTGAGATTAATTGTTTGACAGCACTAGTTTATTTTGATAATTATGTTAATTCAGAAGTTTTGCATGGTAAATACATCTAAGTACGAGACATCTAAATTAACTGGTTTTATTCAAATCAAAAATATTTAAAATTACGCAATTTAAACACACCCGGTTATAACCAACAAAACTCATTTCATGGGTTAGATTAAGTAGAAACAGCTCAAGCTAATAATTTCTATTTTGGCTTTATATTGGCCATTTGCCAATCCTCTTTAAATATCTGTATCGCATCAGCCATTAATAGCCCACATCATTTAGATCTGAAGACATGAGTATTATCAGCCATACTTGTTTATTAGTTCTCTTGCAGTTCATACTAAAATAGTGAATTGTGTACTGCAGAGTTGGTGTCCTTTATGGAAATGATAAACAGAAGCTATTGATAGAACGTTACCTCATCACTTTTGTAGTTCTAATGTTAATTCACACATAAACTCCATGACTTGTACGGTTGAGAACACCCCCACACATTGGCCGCCTGTCATAATGCATAGACATGCATTATTGATGGCTAGCATTATGCTAATGGGTCTCAAAGGGTAGAGCTCAGGAGAAGAGTAGACTCAGAGGGAGAAAGGCTGAGTGGACAGGATTTCATCTGCAGGAAATGCACAGACTACCCATCACAGTCTCCTAAATAAAGCCCCAATAACTTGCCCCCAAAAGCCAGCACATTACCCCGTTATCATTAGATACATTAGCAGCTCCGGCACACAGGGGAACCCATAATGTGCAAACTCTATTTGTCCAGCACAACGACACAATAGTGTTTCATCCATTCTGATGGATAGATGTAAGGATGGCATTAGCGTGTTATCTTTCTCTCTGCCACTGTCTGGTCATTGCTTCCACGAATATCCTGCCTTTGGCATATACTGAAACACTTGATATGGTATGGGACACTGAGGTGATGTGCCCTAAAGAGGGGCTAGCCACAAGAGTTGTGCCTTTCTCACAAACACACACATATACACGGACAAAATAGCTTCCTGAATAATTTAGTGATAGCTAGACCTCTATCCACTAATATATCTGAATAGGATGGAGGATGGGAATACAATACCATAAGCAAGCCGCATTAGATATTTGCTCTCCACTCAATATTACAATACTGACATCATAATGTCTTCTAGGTTCCTGTAGATTCTAGATGTCTATGAAAATAAAAATAAGACTTGTGAATTTTTTTAAGTTTAATATGGCCCATTTTCAGCAAGCTGTGTCATTCTGTGTCACAGGCAATTAGTATTTCAGAAAGTTCCTGATCGGCTAAACAAACTGCTTGGTTCATAACTGCCATAGACATTGGAGGCCAATAATATTCAGATAAACCAAACATGTATAGTGTATAGTTTTGGCTAACATGCACCCACACAAGGTACCAGTATTGTTATTATTAGCCTAGTCTCGCGTAGTCAGACCTTCAGACTGACGGCTGAAGGTCTGGAATTCATAGCCGCTTTCTTTAGTCAAAGCCCGCCCATAGGGCCGGTTGACTGACATGTCAGACATCCAATCACAGCTTCGTTCAGCGTCACATTTCGGGGCGTGTAAATGTCCGCACAACAACAAAATGGCGTGCAACAGTCAGTCAGATAGAAAATCCCGATAAGACGCTCGCAGTAAACATCTATTTGAAGCATATCTCTCCACTTTTTAACACCCACGAGCAATATTTATCTTTTAAATCTTTTAACCTTATAACATTCACAATGTTTTGCAGTTGTTAGAAATGGGGTTGAAGGTCAATGCAAAATGGCTAATAACAACTAAGCCTAATAATATAATGAAACTGATAAATGTGATTAAACCAGTTTAAATATTGATTTTAAAGTTAATGTAAGTGATGTCAAGAACATCTTCCAGCAACCATATACTCATTCACATCCTTCTTTCCATTCACTGAAAAAGAAGTCTCCAAATTCATGCTTTGCAATCATCCTACTACTTGTTTGCTTGATCCCATTCCATCTTATCTCTTTCAAACAATTTCTCTTGCCATGTTTCCTGCACTCACTCACATTAACACATAACCTCACACTTCTGCTTTTTCATCAGCATTTAAACTGGGTCATATAACCCCACTACAACCCACTCTTTTAGAGAACTAAATACTGGTTTCTCTTCTTCCTTTCACTGCAAAAACCTTGCATGAGTTGTGTTCAACCAAGTCTCTGCCTTTCTCACAAAGACAACCAGTCTGGCTTTAGATATGGACATTCAGGACAGAATGCCTTGCTCTCAGTTTTTGAAGTCCTTAGACTGACAAGAGCAGCTTCCAAATCTTCAACACTGATCTTGCTGGATCTGTCTGCTTCCTTTGACAAGGTTAACCACCTGTCAACCCTATTGGCAAAGGGCATCTCAGAAACCACACTGCAGTGGTTTGAGTCTTACCTCTCAGATAGGTCCTTCAAGATATATCTTGGAGGGGTGAGGTGCAACATCTAGTAACTGGGGTGCCTCAGGGCTCAGTTCTTGGACCATTTCTCTTCTCTGTCTACATGACATCACTGGGTTCTAGATGTCTAGAACCCAGAAAAACTTAGAAACCTAGAAAAACAGCTAAAAAACCTTGGAGTTGTGATTGATTATTAGCTGACTTTCTCAGACCACATTGCTAAAACTGCCCAGTCCTGCAAATTTGCTTTATACAACATTAAGAAGGCACTTTCTTTTGGATATATTCTCCAAGCTACACAACTCATTATTCAAGCTCTTGTTTTGTCCAGGCTGATCTATTGCAACACTTTCTTGGCAGGACTTCCAGACAGTTCTATTAAACCTCTACAATTAATCCAGAACGTGACTGCCAGATTAATCTTTAATGAGCCAAAAAGAACACACGTCACACCTTCACCAGTTTGCACTGACTACCAATAGCTGCTGGCATTAAAATTCTAAGCCTACAAAACAACCACTGGCTCCTTTACCTAAATTCATTACTTCAGATCTCAGCTTGCATTCTACAAGTGAATGGCACTTTATTGTGCAATAACAAAGAGCCACAAAATCACTTTCATTGACTTTAACTGTTCCCTCCTGTTGGAATGACCTGCCAAACTCAATCTGAACAGCTGAGTACTTAGCCATCTTCAAGAAACAGCTAACAACACATCTCTTCCATCTTTATTTGATGCTCTAACTCTGACACTCTTTCTTCTAATTCTATTTTTTCTATTTGTATTATCTTTATCTTTTCTACTCTCTATCTACTTGTTTACTTTTTATTTATTATAAAAAAGATGCTCCAGTGTTCCCTATACTTTTTCTATTCCATCTACATGTTTATATATATATATATAAACCTTGCTACTTACACTACTTCTATAGGCTACAGTACCTACATTATTGCTGTTTTGTTGGTTTTTGATTTCTTCTATTGTCCTAATTTGTAAGTCGCTTTGGATAAATGACTAAATGTAGATGTATATACTTATAACAAGGCTGAAATAAACTACTGTTATCATTAATATACTATCATATTTTTAATTAATTTGTTAATTTTTTGTTTTAAATTAATTTGTTTATTTTATTTTTTGTTATTTTAGTACTTCATCTTAATGAAAATAAGAAATAAAATGTTTATTTTAATTTGGAGTATTATTGAGTTTAATTTAGTATTTTATTTAGTTTCAGCTTATTTTCTTTTTATTTCAGACATTGAAAGTTTTATATTAAGGTAATGATGGTTAGGTCCTCTTAACCTTTTCTTTTCCTGTCTTCAGGCGAGACATTCTCAGAGAACTTCAGCCACACGGAGAAGTGCCAGCCGTGTACACCATGTTCTGAACTCACACGCATGCTGACACCCTGCACTGATGCCAACGACGCGTTGTGTGTCTGCGACTATGGGTTCTTCTTCAGCAAATTGACGGGCCGCTGTGAGGCCTGCACGGTGTGTCCTATCGGCCAGGGTGTGCTGATGCGCTGTAATTATGACCGTGATACGATCTGTGAGAAGTGTGAGGATGACACGTATTCAGACCAGGAGACATCTTTTGACCCCTGCTTGCCCTGCACCGTCTGCGATCAGCCTGAATTGGAATTGAAAAGCTGCACATCTGTCAGTGACGCCACCTGTCAAGGTAGGAGAAATGAGTATAAAAATCAGATAAAAGTTGTAAATAGATAGGTTATCATGACACAGCGATACAAACAGATATCTGTTACCTAACTTCTTGCTTGGTTTTAAAATCACTGGCGAAGAGATTGCCCTGTGTGCTGGCCATCGACGACTCTGTTCTAAGGAGATAACAGTAACTTGAAGACAAGTTATGACAATTGGATTTTTGCATAAACACTACAATACCAGTGTGCTGGTTTTTATTGATTTATATTTTGTGTGTTGCTGAGTGATTGCTATGGGGTTCTGTTGAAAAGGCATTTCTAGGTGCTCAGTAACTTTCTACCACCATTTTACACTCTGCGTTGATAACAATAGATTTTTCATTTCTTTTACTTATTATATAAATGTTCTTCATGTCTTTAAAGTATTAATCACAACAGTGCTTCTATAAATCTGTAGCATGTTCAATATTTGGTATTTCAGAAGCTTGTGTTATCTTAATACATCTTGATATGTTTAATACTTTATCATAGTTATAGTTTATAGTCATATCTACTAGCTGTTTACGATTTTTTAACTGTTTCTGATAGAAATCTCTTATTCTCACTGAATTAATTTTTTTTATTATAAAGTAAAAACAGTAACATTGTGAAGTACTTTTACACTATAAAGAAGTTTCTACTGTTAGTATAAATTAAATGTAAAAATCAGTATCTTCAGTATCACATAATCCTTCAGACATCATTCCAAAATGCTGATTTGGTGCTCAAGAAACATTTATTATTATTATTATTATTATTATTATTATATGGAAATTACTAGTTTTTTTTTTCATCAAATGTGCATTAAATTGATCAAAAGTGACATAAAAGGTACTTTAATATTACAAAATCTATATTTTTTTTTTAAATAAACACCATTCTTTAGAACTTTCTATTTATCAGTGAATGCTTAAGAAAAAAAAAAAACAGTTATTACACCAATATTATGCATCACAACCATTTTCAATATCAGCATGTGACACTGAAGACTGGAATAATGGCTTCTGAAAATTCAGCTTTGCCATCACAGGAATAAATTACATTTTATAAAAAAAGTAATTTTAAGTTAGCTAATTGCAGCCTTGGTTTGCATTTTACTTTGTGTAATTAATTCAAACTTTTGACCAATAGCTTACATATTTATGTTAAAAGTTAAAATATGGGTAAGACTGACTCAGATAATAAAACATATAACATAATAGTATTTAGAGAAAGTTTGTTTATGTCAAAAACTATGGCAAAAACATAAAAGTATGATAAGACTATGACTGTACGTTCACTTGCATTTGCTAATGAGCTATTAGTGTCATTCTCAGTTCACTGTTATGTAAATGTGACAAACAGACAAGCAGTAAGATTTCAAACTGAGAAAGCCCAAAACACTTCAACTTTGTGTATGCCTAGCTCACTGAACTCTCTTCATAATGTCAGATGCTTTTGGCATAGCCGGAAGCTTAATATTTGCCATCTTATTTCTGAACTGAACTCAGCTGTGAATAAAATTAACAGCATCTTGAGTAAAGGATCACATTCAAAGATCTGCAGTCAACATTACAGGCTTTGTTCTGTGCCTGGCTTCAAACACGCTTTCAGAAGATGATCACAGAAGGAGGCTTTGTACACAGCCCAAGCTCTGCTATCAAAGGAAACCATACTAAGTGCAGCAGGGTCCATAAATGGATTTTTTAATGTAATTTCTTAATGTATTGTCATTATGGCTTTACACAGACAATAGATGTAATTTTAAGCATTCTGGGGAATATGTGTGTGTGTAGAGAGATAGACTGCATCTGTAAAACGATAAAAATGCTAACCTATCACGTACAGTAGTAAAATAATACAACAGTTCCCCTCAAAAATTTGAGACATTAGCATATTAATACAAAATCATCCTCCAAACTTATTCCTCACTAAAGTTTTATTATTTAAAACTTACAGGGCAAGGTTTCTTAAAATCCATACACTTAAGTATAACCCAAATATCCATAAACTTAGCAAAAACTCACTATTCAACTTATGTTTGTGTATTGTCTAAGACTCAATTATCTTAAACAAAGATTATTATTGTCACTGTCAACAGCTAATCAGCAAATATTAAACGGTGATTATCTGGTTTGGATCCGTTTGCACACGACTGCCAAGACATGCGTGTCTAAGTGATGTTAATCTGGTAATGATCAATGTCAGATTTTCTCTGACCCCGTCTGACCTTTTGCTTGGGTCTTAACATGAAGGTGAGAGGTCAGAGGTCATAGGTGGCTACCGATTTCAGGTCGCCCTGGGTTCTATAAACATGGAAATCTCCAAAAGAAAGTAAACAAAACGTGGTGTTGTCTGCAACAAGGAAGTGAGGTGTCTGTTTTAGATAAGGAATATTTTTATGTATCAGGAACGTAGATTACAGATGATGTACCAAAAAGTGTGTCTTCACACCTGAGTGCTTTTTTTTAAAGAACCAGACTTAGATCCCTTGAAGTGGACCAAGCAGAGAACCAAGTGAAAAAGGACCCAGATTCCTGAAAGAGGACTTAAACCCTTTTTTGAGTATTACTAAGGTTTCAGGCCACTTCTTCTCCAAGTCCACTTCAGTGCTGTGTGATGTGGGTACAGCAGTTCTTTGCAAGACGGCTGACTCAAACCGACCCCACTTTGGCCCCATTAACTTCTGCCAGAAGTAAATGGTGTGAATTTAGTTTTCTGCCAGAACGTTTTTCGTTTAGTTTATGGACAAGTTGAGGTTTATACTTGAACCCACACACAATGCAATTCAGTGCACAGAGTTCATTTTATAAGGGTCTGAGATAATTTGGAGTTTTCACACTTAATCTAAAAATTCTGAAAAGTATGAAAAACTTAATATTTGAGACATTAGTTGTCTTTTCCTGCTTTAATGTGAGATTAGTCATGCCTGTCAACAGGCAGCATGGAAACGGCGTGTCATTTCATTGAAAAGCATGAAGTTGTGTTGGTGTGTGGTGTGTGTCAAAGAGCCCAATCAGTCTCAGTGCACCCAGGTGAATCTGTCACATTTCATGTCACAGGTCACATTTCAACATCAATCAGAAATAAAAATATATTTTGGCAAAGAATGCAGAACTTCTCCAAATAAAACCAAAGCCTTGTTACTGTTTTTGTAACATGAGGATGTTGTACTTTTATTTATTGATTTATTTATTGATTATTATTATTAATCTCATTACTGTTAAACAATTCTTTGCGTAAGTATAAATTCAGCTCCACAAATGCTAACATGATGAATATAACATAGTGCATATGATTTTTAATATTATAGTAATGCTATTTTTTTGTTCATTATTGTAAAAATATTGTTATAACTTAAGAAAAAAAAATACTAATAAACTGATGCTAGGAAATTAAGATTAATTCACTTAAAAATAATAATTTGAATAAATTAAAAGCAATACCACAAATACTACATGATATATAATGTACAAACATTTTTCACATTACTTTTACATTTTGCATACTTTTTTGACAGAATTCAGCAATATTATGACCTTAAGACTTTAAACTTAAAAAAATGAAACTTCATATTAAAATGTTCTTGTGATTCATTATTTGTACGTTTTTTCCACAGTGATTGTGTGGAAGCACAAAAAAGAGCTTTATTGGTCAACATCCCTCCCATCCAAACCTAAAGATTTATCATCACCCATATTGACTCTTTAACTTTGACCTCTCATTCTGCCGAGTACAATATATGCCTTGAAACTGAGACGCCTGTCTGTACTGGAGAGAAATAATCAATCTCTCCCTCTGTTTTCCCCTCCCTCCCCATCCTACGACAATGAAGTGTGTCTATTCATGACAACCGCTCATTCTCCAGCTGTCCGCACTTGTCTGGCATGTGCCCTATGACATTGGCTGGATAGAGTGATGAGCTGTTTTCTGGGGTAACGTAACGCTTTGCCCTGATGTGAGGGTTCAGGGTGATGTTCTGGCGTGTGCCTGAGCTTGTGTCACTCCATATGAAGCCAGTTTTCTGTCTAATGAATTTCTGAAACTTTTAGGCCAGTGGTTTTGTCCTGCCCTCCCTCTGGGATATAGCTGTGATTGTGGCTGGATTTACACAATTGAATTCCAAGAGTGTGGAATTTTTTTTCCCCAAAGTTTCCAAGAGAATCCTTTCAGTTGAGAACAATTTACATCTATTCTTTTATCCCACAATCTTCCCCTTTACAACCCTAGTGTCAAGGTTCACCCATGCACTAAACTGTACAGCAAGAGTGTGTCTGGATGAAATCACTGACATTCAAGCATAGAAGTTCATTGGCTGGTGAACTGGTGTGTGTTAATCAGGATTGGAGGTGCAGGACAGGCTTAAATCTTTTAAGGCCTCAATGTTATATACAATAATCAGATTCTAAAATCAAAACTGACTTTGAACTGATTTCCATGAATGAAAATGCCTGTCAAATTGCTGTAATGCTGGCTTCTTATTTTACACTAATTTTGGTCACGCTTTAGCTTGCGGACCAATGCAAAGTATTAAATAACAATTAACGTTTGCTTCATTTAGCTGTTAATTTGCTACATAGTAATAGTTAGCAAGGTACACTCTCAGAAATAAGGGCACAAAAGTTGTCACTGAGGGGCTACCTTTTCAAAAGATACACTTTTGTACCTATTAGGTTCAAATATGTATGCTTTAAGTACTAATATGTACCCTTCAGGGACCAAAATTAACCCTTTAGGTACAAACATGTACCTTTTCAAAAGGTAGTGCCCCAGTAATAACTTTTGTACCTTTATTTCTGAGAGTGCAGTTGTTAAGTTCTGTGTATGGGGTTGGATCAAAGGATCTAATATTCTTAATGGTTTTAAGTACTAGAAAACACTTTATTTTACGGTGCCCTTTCTACACATATTACATGTACTTACTGTTATAAGAGCAATAAATTATGCATAATTATATGCAAGTAGCCCTAAACTTATTACATGCAAGGAACTCCTAACCCTAACCATATAATAATTAATTAACATCACTCAGTACTTAAATGGATCATTTCACTGTGACAAGAACACAAAATAAAGTGTAACCCTTTATTTTGATGTTTATGTTATTAATTGTAGTAAAAAGTAATATTAATTAATTACATATTTTACTACCGTTATAGAGTTTATTATAGAGTTAATATTCATTATTCATTCAGAAATTACAAGTTTCACAAATAATTAAAAATAAATGGAAAATAGGAAAAAGCCATGTACTCCAATAATATTTTCTTTACAAAGAAACATCAAGTTTTACAGTATGATCTGTTTTTGAAAAGGAAATATTCTTGTCCTTATAACTGACAAGACGCCCTTAAGATCACGGGCGGCCCTGAACAGCATTTATGCATTAGCACTTAATTAAATCAGGTAATAGGAAGTACTGATTGAAGATCAGATTTCCCTGCCTGCCAGAGAGTTCTGACTTACCCTAGACTAGGTTAACTTGATGATTAGAGGGGCTCAGTTTGACTCTGTTGACACGATACGAATCATACAGATTTGTTGGCTGTAGCGAGACTTGATAAAGAAAAAAGGATCTGAACGAGAAAGGAAAGAGCTGCAGCAAAAGATCTGAAAGTAAGAAAGAAATCTAAAGAGAACTGAAAACAGAAACGCAATAGAAAAAGACAGATGTGTATCAGGAGACAGATTTAGTGGCAAGAGGGAGAAAGCATATGTACAGAAGCGTTTGTGGTCAATAATAGAGATGGAGTTTCTTCGCTGTGAGCTCAGGTTACTCAGACTGACCTTTTGTGAGCAGTATCACATTTTGCCGCAGAGAGCATGCATGCATGTGAACAACACTTTACATATTCTGCTCTCTCCTCTAGCATGACAAGGCATGTCAATGTGTATATTCCCAATAAACACAATGACACAGTCAGATCTTGCTTACAGGAAATACTTTCTCCCGACCATCTCTCATTTTAGACTATTATGAGGCAGCTAGTCACCTTCGCACTGACTAATCAAACAGTAGTGTTCGTGAAAAATAATAACCTGTCTGTGTGTGGGGTTTTTTGCTTTCACAGGCATACATGATTATAGTAATGCATGCATACGTTCCATTATGTCATAAAAAGTGTTGGAAAGGCCTGTCAGCTGTGTTATCAGGGCCGGCGCCACGGGGGGGGTTAGGGGGGCGTCGCCCCCTCACCGGCACTATCCCGCCCCCTCCAGAGCACCATTAATGTTAAAGTGAATTTTAAATGATAAAATGTACTGTTAAGAAGTCACATACAGAAGTGTATTGTCGTCCTATATTGAATAATAAGCTTAAATAAAAATATTTAATGAGAGTTTGATAGGCAAGGTCGAATTTTGATGATTAAATATTTTGCTGGTGTTTTAAAGAGTTCGATGATTA
>JAUMHQ010000069.1:4584256-4594863 GCA_032361165.1 Enteromius paludinosus
GCTACATACCTTCTATGTACATATCAGAGAACAATTTAAAATATTCTCTCAATGCATTCTATGGCACCTTTAAATAGAAAGACATCCATAGATATCTTAAAACATTGTTGTTTACAAATTAGACTAAGTTATCCGGTTTCTGAAACTATTTACAGTTTCACTGATAATGTGGTGAATTCTTACATATTCTTTTTTTCATCCAGGAAAAAATAAACAAATGACCTCAATGAGGTTGTTGTTTCAGTGGATTTGACAAAAAAAAATTCTATTAGCAAAGCAATCAGCATTGAATGAACAGATTTACGTTGGCTAAAAATATTTTTACTAAGAAGAACCAAAAAAAAAAAAAAAAAATTGTGTTTTTACGTTTTCTCAAATATTTCTTTTTTTACAGTAAAGGAAGAGCTTGATCCACATTCTGTACAGCCCATCATGATTTGCTTTTTGTACATGACCTTTATAGGCACGTAAAACCGAAACTGCCACAACCAGAAAAATGAACCAGTGTGCATTACAGCCTTAAAAGAACTCTTAAACAGATATATATATATATATATATTATTCAATGAACCTTGAAAATGGTCCAATGTGTACCTGAGTGGATTCAATCTGTGCTGTTAAATTATAAATGCCCTGGATATGAATAAACAATGTTACAAACTTTAGTAAATTTAGCCACAAAGGGATATATATCACATATTTCATGGACAGTGACTGCTGGAGTATGTGGAAATCATGTATAAGTGACTAACTAAACTCTGACGCTTGCTTTAATACCAAATTTACAGAACATAACTGATAAAGTGCTACGTGTGTGATTGTGCAGATTGTTGATCTACGGTATATAGTAATGCAGAAAAACTAAAAACAACAGTCATAAATCACTAACTTAAAGAAAACTCAAATAAATAAGATTAAGAAACTGTAATAAAACTGTGATAACCGTAGAGTTGCAGCTGGCCAGCATGCGTTTAAAGCAGAAGAGTTTTTGATACAAGCACTCTTCCTGTTACTTTTTGCAATCCTCCACACTTCCTCTAACATTTGCGCACATGTGTCAGAATATGGCACTTTAGTGCACTTCAAGGCTTCACCCACAGACCACCAAACTCATTTGAATATTATGAGCATCTACAAGCGTATGGCGTGACCATGAATGTGATCCCTTGAACTATAATGCAAACAACATCACATCCAAATTTTAGAATAATATGTTGCAAAATTCTGATAACATCTGCCACTGTTTACACTTGCGTAGTGCAAATACTTATATTTTCAATTAGTGTAAAAAGCTATTTGCCCTTTTTTGTTAAAATATATATAACATATATAACCCTGTTTATTGCTCATTGACTATTATAAGTGCACCATTCATCGGTTGATCTCCTCTAAACGATTGTTGCATTGATAAGAATGTTCTTAAGGCCTTTATAAGTGCATACAGTGTGCTTTATTTAAAAAAATAGGCTTTATTCATGTAACTCTCCAAATGATGCTACTTGCACAGAAATGTTATACTTTTTACAGCATACTGTAAATTCATTAAATTTGACCACATTTAGACAACTTTGAAAAAGCTCTGTTTAATCTTATGCTTAGGTTAAAAAAGGAAATGAAGATTGGGAATGAGGAACCAGGGAGCAAACAGTTTGAAAGAGAGGATGATAGTATGGGTGGGCATGTACTGTATATTAGTACCTGATGTAGGTTGTGGAGTTTCTCTTGGTTGCCAACCAGAACACCTGACCTTTTCTTCTGTTGCAGTTGTTTCAGCTTGAAAACCTTAGACACATAAAGAGTGCAAAGAACAGAAAAGAGAAAGCATGTAGTGTGATGCAGATATATTAAATCTTATGAACTATCTATAGATTTACCAACATTTTCCAAAGTGAAGCAGCGTATTTATTGTGCAATGAGACTTACAGATGAATCTGCACAAACGTCACTTCCATCCTGGAGACGTTCTGAATTTCCCCATGATGCTGAACGCTTGTGAAATCCAACAGTGGTTGTTTCAGCTCCAGCTAACCATGCGTGTGGTGTCTTTTACAAAAAAATAAAAAATAAATAAATCAACATTATGATTACTTAAAACTACATTGTAAGACAGTATATACAGCAATTTTGGTATACTTGGCTGTCTTTTTCTTAAAAGTTCATGTTTATTGATTCACAACGTATTTTTATCTGTTCGTCGTGACTTCAGAATATTGCACTATAGTCATACTCTATGGACTGCTTTCTTGGTCCAGTTGTATCCTGTTTATAAAGTTGGCATGAAATTCATCCCATGTGGTTACATCCATGCTTTACTCACAAGTTTGACAGAATTTGGTAAACTAGTACAATTAAATACTTTGCCTTTAACCCGCTACACGTGCAAATAAAGGGGGGACTAAAATATAAGGCAGTTTCACAAGCAAATGGGTAAAACACCAACGCCTTGAGTCGGTGATGTGAAAGGAAGATTGAAAATATGACTTAGGTAATGAGGAACAGAAAACAGATGATATTTTAAAAATGAGAAAAGCTGATGCACCCACTTCCCTTCACGGCTGAGCTGAGGGTTAAAGTTCATAGCGATTGCAGTAAATCATGGGCTGTGATGTAACCTAGTTTGAGAAAACCATGGTACAATGATGCTGTCAGAGAATACCACAGACTTTTAGTATGCAGTTGTAAACGTTTGAAGTGGATCTGAAAAAGGTTCAGCAAAGTTGTCCAAAGACAAGAACACATGTCGGTTTTACATTTTCGGGCAATTCAAATGTTGATGAGGGTGTACCATGGTGCTGCATGTTTACACTGGTGTAACATCTGTCCTGGGGGAGTCAGCTGAACTCAACTAATGGTAATACCGGGGACTAGGATTTATGGGATCTCAAATTAGAATTTGATTCTGACACCTGTGTGGATTTGTCTTCCCGTCTGTCATCCTCTTTGGGCCATTGGCCTTGTAAGTACGGCCACACAATCGCATCCAAAGATACGGTGCGTTGAATCTGAGTCTGCAAACGCCGCTCTGCTTTGCTCCTTTCACCTGAGGAAACAAGAATGCTTGAAAACACCTGAAAACATATTTATTACAGTACATTGTGCCCACAGAAAACGAGTGTAGAAACAAACTACTTCAATTCAATCAATAAATGTGTGTAAATGCAAAAAAAGTCCAATTTGTGAAATACATGTTATCCAATCTAGTTCTTAAAAAAAGTTAGGCGATTCATTATATTATTATTTACATCAGTTTGAGCTGTAAAGAATAGCCTAACATGATTTCCATAATCAACAAAACCAGATGATTATGTTCTCTAGCATGACTTGAGATGTTTCTAAAAACAACTCGTGCTTCAATGGATGCAGGAAAATGTGATCTTTATTACAAAGGAGTTTACATGATCAGCATCACAAATTGCATTATTTGATTATTGAAACATGTCTTCCTACATTCTTCTCAGTATGACATAAACATTCTTGGTTCCATAAATTATTGTGTATTCAAATATATTATTTTGTATCTTTATTTCCTGTTATAGAATCCCAGATATGTTTTAGATAAAGTACTATATTAACTCCAAGTATAGAGTAGATATACTGAGGGTGATGAGAATTGATGTGTTCCTTCAGTAACGTTTGCAAGAAAACCGAAGATAAGATTAAATGCATATAACTTTTACAGTTGATGAAATAGCCTAATGTTAGTATTTACATCGTTTAAAGTACATGAAGAAACTAATTAAAATACTAATTTATTGAAAACATTCACATAGCATTTCCTGTTGATGTTCAGGAAAGACATCTAGCGGCTGAGATGGTGTCTGATAGTTACTGACGTGTATAACATACTTCACCTGGAGTGATATTTGTGACGGCAGCTCCAGCTGGTTTGTGCAGCGTGAAGGGAACCGTGGCTTTGAGAGGCTGGAGACCTGATCCGCTCCTGGACATCTTCATCTCTCCTCAAACACTCACTCTGGCGTCATGAGCAGTTTTTGTCCTTTTCAACTGTCCGTGTACAGCTATCTATCCATTCTAAATATTTCTCGTCCAGTTTGTTAACTAGACAGATAACTAGAAGATATACTTTCTGAAACGTATTCAAGTATAGGATTATAAAGTTGCGAGTATTTGCTGCTCAGCACCGAGTAACACCATAGAACTCTGTGTCGGATCTTTCATTCATTTTAGGAAGTGGGCGGATACATTTGGAATCCCCCTCTTGATTGGCTAAAAGAAATGACTGCCTCGTGGTAATTGGGTAATAAGACATCAATCCAGAAATAACGTAAAGAGTTTTAGCTTGATCAAAAATAATTAATCGAGCTGCTCATTTGCGGTTGTCATGTTTTATGGGGACATTCTATACATGCAATGGTTTTTATACATTGCAAAATGTATTTTCTAAACACTGGCAGTTTTAGAAGGTTATGCATGTAACAGGATATTAGATTTCCCCATAAGAAAACTTATTTTTAAATCATGCTTACTTTGTGGGGAAAATTGTCCTCATAGGATAGGGTTTACACACACACACAAATCAATTCTAACAAAATACTTAATTGGCCAACTCAATACTTTGAAGTCGGTTGTACTACTAAAATGAAACCAAAAGGTGTTGCTTTTAGTCGCTTCCTCGAAAAGTAAAAAAAAAAAAGAATATTGAAACTTGAATGTGCAAAAGATGTTGGTGACCGCTTTCACATACAAAGATATGCTTTATGAAAATTAACCATGCTTTTATTACAGTAAAAGTGTAGTAACCATGGTATTGAATACCATTTGTATAACCATGGTTTTATAGTGATTACACCATGATTAAATTATAGCAATAAATAAATAATAATTGTGAGTTAAACCATGGTAACTAGCTTTTTCCTCTTGGTTTTATTAGTAGTAAAACCATGATTCATTTTTGTAAGGGATGGTATGGCTTCAGCAATCTCAAAGATAGAAAAAATAATAGATTGTTCCTTTTAGAAGAACTGTTCTTTAGAGTTTAAGTTCATTTAATTTAACCATACACTGAACTGAACAATACTATACAACCATAAAATAATTTATTAAATGTTTTGGGAATTAATTCATACATACAGCAAAATATGAATAAAGCAACATATATTCAATATTTTTCATATGCTGTACTTTGCATATTTCATATCTCTGTATTGATGTGAATAGGGTGTAACAGTCCCATCCCTGTGGGTGTCTTCAGCATGTATTGTTGGAGATAACTTTCCATCAGTTGTGGTTTGTGCAGGGTGGAGTTTGTGTGAGATAACACCTTCTGAATATGTAAATTAGTTTTTATCTTTTTATTATTTTAACACAAGATATATTTTGTAGTTAGTGTACAGAAAATGATGTCTATATTTAATTATATAAAAGTGCACTTGTGTTGTCTTTCTTTAAATAATTAAATAAGATTGTGTTATATGGTTTTACATAATGCATTTTTTTATATATATATATATATATATTGGGCTGCAGAGTGTTTTAGGAATAGAAATATTGGAAAGACCTTTTAGACCCTTTAAAGACAATCCATAAGTGATCCACGAATGCTTGTTGTTGTATTTCATTGTGTTGTGTTTCACTTGAGGATAACATGCTTTCTTTGACCTCATCCAAATCGGATGGGAAGGGCTTTTCTTTTGCTCTTTGTCTTTTGTAAACCTATCTTTGTGAATTTTGTCATTTTGAAGACAAGTCTGAAATCAATCAATGCTCACATCTTTTTAGCAACCATATTTTCAACTACCGGTCACCATTTTGCATTTAGACACCTCTGTTAGGTTCTTTTTACTCCAGCAGTCCAAAGTGAACAAATGATGCTGACCTTTGACCCATAATTGACACTTGTTCTTAGTTTGACCCCTGGGTCGTGGTGACCCTAAATTTAAGCCCATTTGTAATGAGTTCCACAGTGACATCTGGAGGAGGCAAAAGCTCGAAATAGATTAGACTGATATGTTCAGTCAACACGAGACTACAGGACGTTACACAGTTATCTCAGATTTTATATCATGGGATACTTTGACTTGATTTTTGCCATCAAATGGTTACACAAGGAGCACTGATCGCTATTTATTTGTTTTGGCATTTACACAACAATGGACCTTTGGGGGCTTTTTAAACAAAAATGAGTTTTAAAGTGCAAGTTTTTGAAAATATTCCCATTATCATCTCTGTGATAACTAGGTCTACAACAATGCAAAATTGCTCATGCCTATTTCATGTTTCTTCACAAATGACATCGCCATCTACTGGCGTGGCAAGCATGATGCAACATTTTAAGTAATTTGTACTTTTTTTATTTGTACTTTTTTTTTAATTTAACAATAAAATTATTAGTATTGTTATTAGTGTAGAAGTAAAAAAAAAATGAAGTCACTCATGAAACAAATTTAGTCACCAGCATGTAGTAACATTGTCTTGCTCTGCTTATCAATGTCTTTAATCATTAGTCTCTACACCCATAAACTTATATATACAGTACACCCTGGCACTGAAGCTGAATTTTTCATATTTTTTTGAGAAAACTACACAGCATGTATCAAGTTATAGTCCTAAAAACAAGTAAAAAGGGAGCTGTTCGGTAGAAGAGGAGAGACAAACAATAGACACAGTGAACAAATATGACTCAATGGAATACATTAGGACAAAAAAAGGCAGTTTTATTGCGATTTTAAGTGACAAAACAGTAGTTTCCAATGGCTTTTTAAACAAATAAATAATGTGCAATGAACAAAAAAACTATTTTGGGTGAACAGCTGTCTAACACAACACACATTCTCAAACAAATAGACTTTCAATTACACTGACAATGGAGGGGGAAATCTAGCTTATCAGTTTTATAAGACGCCAATGCAATTAAAATCAAATCCGCTGCTAATATACTGAAAATGACAGTGGTCCACACATTGCAGACTTATTATAATGATGCAACAACAGATGCCAAACATACAATACAATAGTGAGTTTACTTCACTCACTGTCAGTCATTTAGCAATATTATACTGCCATCATGTGCAGAGCGATCTTCAGACTAACTTCAAGAGACAAGAAAAAAGGATTAAGGCAGCTATTCCAGAAATGTCTTTCATTTTATTACCACTGTAAATTGCACAATAGACATACACATCTTCTTGTTGATCCTTTTAGTTCTTGCATGTTGTTTGGCAGAGGAGGGATGATTAGATGGTTGAAAAAAAAAGTAATGATAATGTCAAAATACTACTTTGTAACTATAATATGCTTGCTTTCACACGTTTTTCTTAATTAATTTCTGGCTGTAAGTGTCTGTATGTATGTTCTCATAAGAGATTTTAAAGGGCAACAGGATTTGGGAAAGCTGTGTTGGGCTTTGACACGTGAAGTTGTTGTGAAAACTGGTTTCAGGTCTCAAGTCTGTCCGTGCATAGTCCACAGTTTGCCTTTACTGGATATCACAAGTCAGGAGAAATGTTTGAACAGCAAAGACATTCAGAGATATCTGCAATTGATAAGCTTTGATAGGATAAACCGCTGAGAAAATGTTATATCTTATCTATGATATTTTCATAACAGTGTAACAGGTATTACACAGGCTGTAGCCTAGCCATGGTATCTTTGGATGTCTTAGCTGACGGTGCAATTTCTCTCTGCTTGGTCTCATATGGTGGTCTCTAGCTAGGGGTTAGAGCAGGACTGGGCTCTGCGCTGATGTTCACCAGGCACTCCGTCGACCTCAGGCTTGGCAGGGACTTACAA
This sequence comes from Enteromius paludinosus, assembly GCA_032361165.1. Classification (NCBI taxonomy): domain Eukaryota; kingdom Metazoa; phylum Chordata; class Actinopteri; order Cypriniformes; family Cyprinidae; genus Enteromius; species Enteromius paludinosus. The sequence goes on from JAUMHQ010000069.1 coordinate 4,592,006, forward strand.
CTGGGTAAAGAGGACAGAGAACCACACAGACCTAACATAGAGGGAGTGTAGTCTTTTTCTGAAATGCAAATGGAAGAAACAGGGGTTATTATTAAACACCAATAATTACAAAATGACAAACTCAAAGGGATAGTTAAAAAAAGGAAATGTCTCCCTCATTTGCAGAACTTTGTCTGAAGGTCCTCCTGTCTAAATGGGTATTTCCTTCCAAAATAAGATGTGAAGCGGACCACATCTCATGTTGATAGTCAAAAAGTCTGTCAATGTCAAGACTTTTGGGCAAACAGCCATCTTGGTCCAGCAAAAACTAGCTACCATGCTCCAAAAAACTGCTTAACCATCTTACAGCTAGTAGCTCATTTGATCCAACTCCAAAACCAGCTTGAACTAGACAGCTAAGTCAAAACAAAGCTATACCGTATTAATCTCGTTGTCTGTGAATTTGAAGGTGTACCTGCTGTGCACCAGGCTTTTCCATTCTGTTTCTTTTCCGTCCTTTGAGGATCTGTGGTTAGGCTTATATGTGGCTCCAGGCTGGGGAAACTACCCCTTAAAGACAAAAACAAACCCACAGCATTTGTATTTTGGAATTGAATTGGTGTCACATTCTAGATGCAGTTCAAAAAAGCCAGTTGTTGGGCTAATGCCTGGGATTTTGAGTAAGCTGTTGGCCCACTTAAAATTGAGCCTCTCGTCACCTGTGGTACAGTTTGCTGTCCTCCTGGTTGTTGTAGTTTTGGAGTGACGGCCATTGGTTAACAAGAGGGATTGACAAATCTTTAGAGAGTGGATGTGATTCACCTGGAATCAGACTTGTCCTGTGATACAGTTAAAGACAAAACGTGGTGTGTGTGTCAAACATTCGTTAATGCTGTATGTGCCACATTTAAAGCATCTATTAATATTAAAATTAGCAACACTTTGATATATGAACCAGAGATTATTGCTAGAATGTTCTTAATACAAAATGCGGTGCCAGCCTGCAAAAAAACTATTTGAACATTATTTAACCAAAATTAAGTGGTTTTAATGGACTTCGTTTATTTAGGTGTTACTATTTTTGTTGCCATTTTCAGTGTATTTGCTCTTATTTTATTACAAGCATGGCATTACATCATCCTTCACGACCCCTAAATTCGTCTGTTCTCAAACCATTAATAAATGTCATATAATGAAATACATTAAAAACAAACCATAATTGTTTACATATATAAAAAGTTAACATTGCTCTTTCTAAACTTCTGAATACAGCAAAGATCTGGTGAGATTTATATTAGTAGCAAAAGTTAATAATTATGAAACATAAGCAGTCACAAAAACAGTAAAGGAATTTTGATTGCATCGTAGTTTGGGGACCAATTTGCCTCAAACTTCTAATTTGCAGCATATAAAAGTAGTTGTTACGTTTAGGTATGGGTAGGGATATGGTCATGTAGAATAACACATTAATTTGTCCATTTAGAGCACTCATAAACAGCCAATATGCAAGTAATATTCATGCTAATAAGCAACTAGTCGGTAGTGAGAATTGGTCCTTAAAGGAGACATTGGATGCAGAATTCAATTTTGCTTACTGTTTGAACTTAAATGTGTCTTAGCAGTGTATACACAACCACCCTATAATGATTAAAATCCAGTGCTTTTTTTAATATCCCCACAAATCATAAACTGTTTACAGATTTCTTTTATGAAACAAAAAAGCAGAGCTGTTTTTGGTAAATGGGTGCTGTTTTATACTACCATTGAGAAATGTGTACAAAAATATGTTATAGATATAATCAAAACTTGTTGAAAATTGTGGAAAATCTGAAAATCCCCTTTAACCTAAAATGTAACTGAAATATTTTCACACAAATAGTAAATGTAACATGTAGTAAAATAGTAAAATGTAACATAATAGATTAAGCTATGTGAATGCGAAACCTCTATTCTCTATGTCGTGACACTATGAAATACGAATGTTAATCTTTATAATTATTAATGTTTTTAATTTAACAGTACATGTAATCTAACAGTTTTAATACATATTGAATAATTCATAGGGACCAAATAACTATGTCTGAACGGTTTAATCTAAACTAATTCCATAAACATCCCATGTTTCAAGAATCAGTGGTGTGTGGGTGTTTCTCTCACAGTTGTTCCTGTAGCTCCAGAATGATGTTCTCCAGTTCTCTCTTCTCTTTCTGGCTCTGCAGCTGCAGTTCTTCAAGTCCAGCTGTTACTTTCTTATTCTCCATCTCTACATTCTTCAGCTGAGATTCCCGCAGCCTTACCAGCTCCTCAAGGTACCCCTGAACACAAATAATTTAAATGCCCACACTTTAGTACAAGACATACTCATTTGAGAGTTACATACAAAAGTAAATCTTGGAAACCTTTTGCGCATTGACGATCTTGAACCTCTGCTCCATCTTGCGGCACTTGTTCCTCCAGCTCTCCTCATCGGTCACCAGAGGGATGTACGGATGCTCAACGCTCTCATCACTGTTACTGCTGTCCACACTCTGACCGTCCTCATCGTCACTTAGATAATCATAACTGAAGCACACACGAGACAACATCTCATTGCTACGGCATCAGAGCAGCGGCACTTGATTTTACTCAATTTTGCCAGCACTCACCAGATCAAAAGGACTTACGAGTCATCAGTTTGAACAAAAAACTTGCTGAATCTGTTTGAACAGTTACTAAATTAAAATATTATTAAACTATTTTTTTCTGAATATTAAGTAAAAATAGTTACATTTGATTTTTTTTTATGGATTTCTTATATAATAAATAGTGCTGTCAAATGATTAATCGCGATTAATCGCATCCAAAATAAAAGTTTTTCTTTGCATAATATGTTTGTATGT
>JAUMHQ010000069.1:4608309-4625692 GCA_032361165.1 Enteromius paludinosus
CAGGTGATGTGCATCAGTATTCAGGGGATTGTGATCGTGACGTGACAGCAGGGGTGGAGCCTGGTGTTGATGTTACACTATTTTATCCAGAAGCAATGGTTAAAATGTTGAAACACATTATTTATATATATATTAGGGCTGTCAAAAATAACGCGTTAACGACGTTAATAATTTTTTTTCATTAATTACGTTAATTTTTAACGCATTTCACGCATGCGCAGTGTGACAAATTATTTGTCAGGAAAGTGGGACAACAATTACCTGTAGTTCACACTTTCACTTTGTACTGTCGTCCTTCATTCGTCTTAAGCCTTGACAATCTTCCGTTTTAACAACCTTACTGCCCGAGCTTCTCAATAACAACACTGCATACACTGCGACTTACTCATACACCGCGCTCTTCTTCGTTTTTTTTTTCTGCTGCATTTTTGACGCATGCAAAAAAAGTCTCCCAAAAATAATCTTTTAAAAATAATATACCTGTTACATATAGCTTACTGCAGTGCAAGTCGCGATTCAGCTGCGTGCGACAAACACTGCCAGTGTGATGAAAGCACAATTGGAGTGCGCTGCTTCTGCTCTGAATACGCTGCTTACACGTGCAGTGTGAAACCGGTGTAAAGATAAACGATTGCAAAGACACATTTTATGGTATGTTTCAGCTTGATTTAAGCCACCATTATTTAGCTGTGTTAATAAACAGACATATTATGAAAATTATGTATCTGTGTCCTGTTATTTATCTTTTGGTAGCCTATGCATTTCAGAAAATAACTGGTTAGGATTCAGGTGTAGTTGTAAGTAGTGATTAATCATGATTTATCCACAGAAAATCTTGATTCATTTGATTAAAAATTTAATCATTTGACAGCCCTAATATATACTATATTTAACAAACTCGCCTTTTTGCTTTGCAAGACTTGAACGGGAGATGCAGTTACCCATATATCCGCTAGAGGTCCTTTGTCGGCATTATTTGAATTGCTAAGACATGCAAAACAAACTCTTCTTATTTTGTTGTACTGTGAAATGTAAATATAAAAAGGTGTCAGTAATTGCCCCACTGGATGTGTGATGCAGATTCAAAATGGCAAACATATAACCAACAATGCTAATGTTAAGTTGCACATTTGTATGTGACCGAGCCTGTCTATGTCTAGGGCTAGGTTTAGACCTGAAACTCTGCTGTGAAATTCCTGACTGCAGTGAGAGGCCATCTAGGCCAGGGTGCTGAAAGAATGTGAAATATATAGTTTTAGAGTAGAAGAAAGATTGGGTCAAAGAGCGAATCCATAACAGAGGGGGAAATTGTTTGTTGAATTGGGATAGAAGTAAATCTATCTGCAGGCACATGCATTCTTTCACATTCATTACAATTTATTTTTTTTTTTCAGGAAAACTAATATCTTTATACTGTAGACTATTATGTCACTAAAATGCAATTGTATTTTTAGTGTAAACCTGTGTTCTGGTAAATATTTATCTATTATAATGTACATATTCGATTGATATACATATTTAATAAATAAATAAAGTATTAAACCCTGATACAGACAGTACAAATTTTATTAACACATTAAAAAAAATTTTTTTTTTACATTAAACACTACATGGTCCTTTCTTTGTCAGTCAGCAGGGTACATTTCTTAATACAAAATCATTGTCATTACAACCATCACAATCTTATGATTTTGGTTAATAATGCATTTAACTGCAACAAAACATAATACTGTATCTCCCAAATTAGAGCTCATCTTTTAAATGCAGATAAAAAAAATGCAGCATCATAATATCATAATGGCTTGGGCAGAGATTTGAAGCGATGACACAATGCAAGTTTAACTGCAGGAGGTTCTTACTGAACATTAACTAAACAAATATTTGAAACGATACAGAGACACGAGTGAAATAAAGCATTCTTTTTTTGCATTTCATGTTAAATGTGAAACTTTCATCATGCAAATTTCTAGTGGCTTACAGATTCATTACCTCACCAAGGGTTTCATTTTCAGACTCACAAGGGAATGACACATCGATCTTTAAGTTATGTACAAACCTTCCTTAGTTGAAAGGAGTACAGCATGTCCAGTAAAATCATGAAACACTTACTCCATATGCACAGTACACATGACAGACAAATAGACCTATTAGCTTGACATCTCAGATTCAGACATTCTATAATTACAATACTAAAAAACATTTTCTCAAGAAATTGAGCAGAGCTTGCACTCACTGCCACAATGTCAGTGTGCTGAGTTGGCTACTACAGTGTTTTCTAAATGTTTCCAACATGTTGCTATGTAGTTAGTAAGGTGTTAAGGGTGGTTTCTAGGACGTGCTAGATGGTTGCTTATTGGCCCAAGTCAAAATTGCAGTCCTCCATGAGGCCTCTAAATATTGTTCTTTCTTAAATGTAAATCCATAGGATTTTCGTTTGCTTGTTTGTTTAATTGCCTTTGTGACACAACGAACCATAGAGCTTAATTTAGATTTCTCATTTTCCTAAAAAAGAAAAGAAAGAAAAGCTAAAAACAAAAGGGATGGTAAGTCACTTAATTGTATAAATGTATTAATAAATTAATGCATTTTATTTTACTAATACGCAGTAAATCTTTTTTTTTTTTTTTACACTTTTTTAAACACTAAATTCATGTTTACATCATGTGGCTATACTATTGAAACACAATGAGAATTTCAAAATTGGCACGTAACCTTTTTTTATTTATTTTTTTCCTTTTTTTAAGAAAATGAGAAATTCATACCTGTGATTGACAATATGCTTGTGCTGTTGACTGAGCTTAACTTTAATTTAATCCTAAGGGCTTCTAACCACAGTAAGCACCACTAATATTCAATCAGGAGACCATCAAAGCATTGTTTCCAGTTCTTTCTCACACATGGATCCTGAATGTTCATCATCTGCTACAAAATATTGCTCAAAATCATGCTCATTTTCCTCTGCATTCCTGCTGGTTTGCTTGCATGGAGACCTTTTCCCGTCATTCTGCCTCAGAACCAGCTCATGTTGCTGCGCTGTAAAAAACACAGTCTCTGTGTCATGATGTGTATATCCAGGTAAGTTCCCAGAATTGTGGAAACGTGACTGTCCTTTGGCCCCCATGGTGCCTGGCAGGCCTTTAGTGCCGCTGACACTGAGACACACGCTCTGCGTTGTGGTGTGTGACATCATCCCTCCATAGTATCCACTCCCACATCCAGCGCTGCTGTTCACTCGAGCTTTCTGCTTCAGGTCTATTGCAAGACTGCGCCTCAGCCAAGCCTTCTTTACCTCTGCCTGCACCTGTTCAGGAAAGAAAGAGACAGAGAAAAAGGGCTAAAACACTGGAACACACACAAATCTAAAGGAGTGTTTTATATGTTAAAATACAGTCTCTTGTTCCAGCTTAAATAAATAAATTGTGTCCTACATGAAAACCATTTACTGTATACTATACTATATACTATACTCATGCAGCATTGGAGTCTCAGGCAGTCCCTATACATGAGACCGATATTTCTCATACAGTATAATTACCTATATAGCAAAAAATAGATACTCTCTGGCCAAAATAAATTTATATATCTAAATAAATAGCATACTAGTTCAGTTTCAGTGCACACAAGTGTGATTATGTGAAATATTTGTTGAAATTGTCAGTGTGGACACACTACTATGTATTCTACCAAATTGCATAGTGCAATGAATATGTGTAAAACCTTGAACTGTATTGAAACCACAAAAATCATGGAATGGAAAAAACTAAAAATTACTAAGAAACTTTTATTCTGGATGTGAACCAATAATTAAAAATGTAAGCTTATTAAACTGTTTACACCATCAAGTCACACTGGGAAAATAAAGTAAGTACACATGTGTATATAAAATAATAAACACTCACCTCCCCATTGCAGAAGCAGTAAATAAATGCCACAAAGAAACCCTGTGTAGATTAAATGAAAAAATCCCAATTAAATCAAAAGCATGCAATTTTTTTAGGCTAGCAACCATGTACCCTAAACAAATTAAAGCAGCCAGAAAAGCTCCATAGACAAGTTGTATCTTTTCATTTTAATTTAATGATTTTATTGTCTGATATTAATGAGCAGTTAATTGTTCACTGAAAATTAATGTCAGTTAATGCATGTAATGTGCAACAATGTCATCTTAATTCATCAATTCTTATTGAGTTCTTATGTTAAAATTTTATGGAAAGTGCAAATTATTGTCACTGTTTCAATGACTTTTCCATTTTTAGCAATCAAATCCCAAAATATTTTTCTTTATATCTGTTACGTGCAGATTATAGGTTAAAAAAAGTCTTTGACAAGACCCCTGAGCTTAGTTGAGTGGATATGATTTATTTTTTTATTTTTTTGAAAACTAGACAATACCTGTGAAGAGTTGAAGAGCATCTCGTAATGCATCTGAATCTGCCACAGCAGACCTGTGACCTCAGTGTATGGAAGAGCCATAAACAGCATGTAATGAACTCCAAACAGTGGCATCAACACCAGGGTTGACTTCAGCAGTTTCCTATACAGCAAACAACAAACAAATCACATGTGTTTACAAATCACATGCATGCACATGTATGTGTGTGTGTGGTAATTTATAACCTGTACTGCTGTCTAGGGTCTAGTTTTCCAGTGTTTGTTTCCCATAACTTAGAGGCCAGAACCCTGATGATATTGAGGAAGAGAAAGAAGTTTACCTAGATAAATAAAACACAAAATAAGTGATTTTTCAGAAGTGATTTTCTGATAGAAAGCCTTTGGTGTTTATAAAATTCTAAAAAATATATTTTATATATATTTTAGAAAGTACATATTTGTTATTGCATAGGGTATATTTAATTAAAGATCTGAATTATTATTAATTAGAGGAAAATAAATAATTTCTTACAACAATGGCTGCCAAGATAGGTACTTGATAGATCCATTTGAGATTGCCGGCGCTTATATCCCAGCACCTAGAGATGAAGAAATCCAGCCTTCAGTGCTTTAGAAAGTACACTCAGTCATGTACTATCTTTGTTTTACTGTGTTCCAATGTGAAATAAATATTTCATTTTTAAAAACATTTTTACACTGGGACAATCATTACACAGTTTAGTGTAAACCATACAATTAATCAGTTTTCTTGAATATTTTCTCGCACATCCTCTATAAAAATTACATACTTTTTCAACAAACTCAATGGATCTTTGAGAAATCTAATAATTTCTGAATACAAAAGTCTGTGACTGAGGATATTTTATTGCAGCTATGTAGGCCCTAATAAGAAACGAAGTAATAAAGAACTTTTGAATGAGTAATAAAAGCTGTGTTTATCTTCAGTATATAAATTATATGAAATATGGTGTTTACAAAAAAAAAGGAAAACAAAATAACTAATGGAAACATACAGTATACAGCAAAAATAAAATTGTTCCAAGACTAGAACCCTGCAGCACACCGCTAGTTAATAATATAACTGCTGAATAAAAACATTAACTACTTAAACAACTACTTGACCACACCATAAATATCTTGACTTCACAGGTTCAGCCAGTGACTATTTTTAGAAAGGCCAATGTTAGGTCTTGCCTGGAATTTGCAAAAACTATGTGACAAAACCTAAACGTTTTGGAGAAAAAGAATTTGTGGTTTCATCATGGGACTTGTTTGGCCTACAAGTGAAATTTAAAGCCAAACAAAGCTCAACACCCAGGAGATTTTTTTTCTTCTCCAAACTATATATCTTATGTAGGGTTGTGGGGATGTTAGGTCCAATCCCAGAGTCTCAGGCCGAAGGTAGGGAACTCAGGAGATCATATTCCATTTATAACAACATTCTATAACATTTAGAGCTTTAACAGAAACCTTTGCATGTAGGCACTACATGCATGCCACCTGTTTGTTTGTGTAAACCTACTGTGTGTCTGCCAGAGACACCCGGGCACTGACCCATATGGATACAAACACTGCAGGTATTCCTATGAAAGAGGAAGCAAGAGAGCTTGAGCAGGATGTCCAGGGACAATGCTACCCTCATTTTGCACCCAAATGCCATAATGCATTGCTTTTAAAATGTTACTATGATACGCTATCTTCTAATCAAAAGTAACAACTCACCCCAGCCTATGATTGTTAAAGCCCACAGACAGTTTTTATCTGATAGGAAGGCCATGAAGATCAGACTATGCAAATACAGACCCTCAACCAGGATCCAATAATGATTAGTCGCCAAAAGATACAGGAAGAAGGTCACAGCAACCTTGCAGCCCACCTATTGACACACAAAACAATAAAACCAATGATGGGTTCTGAAGACACTTTGTGTTATATATTCATTTGCAAATGTGTTTTTGTGAGTACCATGTAGTGTCTTTGTCCATTGGCACCATCTACTAGTTTGCCTTCATCTGTGACAGCATAAAGAACAGCGTCTTTCACAAATATACTGATAGCTCGGCATATGAATGAGGTGAAGAGGTGGATGTGGATGTAGTTACGGGTGCAATGGAGACGTCTAGAGAAAAAATAAACAGAGAAGAGAGAATAGTCAAACTGATTTTGAAGTAGTTGAGGAAAAATTATTCTTTTTATTGTCTTATACAGTAAGTCACATGCCAGTGTTGACATAATACATCCAGATTGCATTGATAATTAACTGTAACTTTTTTTAAGCGTAATTAAATGAACTTATAGGTGTTTTTGACCCACTTAAAGCATGGCTTACATCTTTACATGTACATTTACAATTACTTGTTTCTCATTATTAATTACTAGTGTGAACTGAATGTGAAGTTTTGGTTCTCCATGGGTAAATTACAACTATTCCCTGTTTCCTCAGTGAGCAGAGGACCAGCTGATTATCTGATCAGATCATAGCAAAGATATAAGTCTGTATCTGAAAACATGGATATCATATTCAATACTTCAAAACCTTGATATTTATGTTGTCTAAATGTTACTTTTGTACTTACTTAAAATAGCAAAGGATAAACACAGCCATCAGTAACGCCACCAGTGATATGGAGTATCCAATAGTGTACATGAGATAAAGTCGCTCGAAGACCTCCTAAATAAACATCAAAATAGTACACGTTATTTAATGTATGTACATGCTGCTGATGTTTCTGTGTGGTACAGTATAGGTGGCTGGTGACTGAACCATATCAAACTATCTATAATATTCTGGTCTAAAGGTCCCACTTTCAATTTAATCTACTGAATTTGAATATTATTTTTTTTATTTATACCAGTTTGTACTCTATACCAGGTAATGTCAATACTTGACTCTACCAAACATTCTTAAATTTATATAGGATGAATATGAGCTATAGTATAATATGAGCAACAGAAATGTAATGCATGGTATAAATTGGATAATAGCTGCCTATGAGTTATGAAAAATACACACCTCCTGATCGCTGTGGTTAGTGTGCAGGTAGGTGGTGCATTCTGTGTAGTTAGCCCATGTTCGGTTTATAGTGGATACCTGCTCCCAGTTACCAGATGCATCACAGTGGCGGTATGCGTATCCTAAAATGCACATAAAACCGTAATGGTAAATACTTAAGTATATACTGTGGTTTCATACACTCATAGATGTGACCGAATTTCCATACAGTGCTTGATACTGTATGTTTCCATTTTAATAATGTTTACTGTAGTTGTCTATGTGGGGGTTACCATCACATTTCACAGCTTTTCATTCAATTTTAATGTTGTCTGTGTTCATTTAATCACATGAATACATATATGTAGTGACCCTGAAAGTCTTGGACATTTCTAGAGTTTTTTGTTGTTGTGGTAAGACAAGATGAAGGTCAGCAGTTGCTCTCAAATTACCAGAGTTTTGGGAACAGTAAGCCACGGCATGAGGCAGATGGGGGTCAACAGTCTGTGAACGCTGTGGATACTGGCCATATTGGTTGCCTTCTTTTCATTACTGATGATACAGTATATCAGGTGAAATTTCCACTGTGCCAGAGAGGTCCAGGTAAGCGTACTGCCAGTGACTCCACTTGACGTGTTCTGAATATAAGAACGCCTTCATGGAGTCTTCTAAAGCACCAAGTTAAGTTGTGTTTTAACGGACAGCGTTTCATTTGGGATTTTGTTGTGACTAAGTTGGCTAGTCCTTTGCTGTGTGCTGATATTCTTTGTGCAGTTGGTTTGTTGGTAGATGCACAAAACTGCTGCTTAGTCAATGCGAAAGATTTCAATTATTTTCCATATATGCTCAGCATCTTTTCAACTTCAAGCTTGTCAAATTCTTCAGAGTCGAGATTTTGCAAATGCTTGCTGAGTTTTCTGACATAATTCAGTAAACTTTCTTCATGGCAACAAAGAAACATGGTGTGAAAATTTTTCTTTTTACTACAGGTCTCCACTTGCTGTCTTGATTCTAGATAGTAAGCTGAAATTAAGAGTTGCTAAAGCTTAGTTTGGATACATGGGAGAATTATGTATTCATTGTACATTGCTCAAATAGTCTCTGGGGTTCTCCCTTTCACATGGTGCCTAAGTCGGAATGCATTTACAGTCCATATGATGATTTACACAGACACAGTGATGCCACAATTCCTGATGGCTACCCTTTTCTGTATGTTAAAGATTTCTCAGTGCAGTTAGCTTGCAAAACTTTTTTCTCCACAGTTGATTTTATGCAAGGTGAATAGTCCACCCAATGGCATTCAAAAAGAATTAAAATGCAGCTGTCACCCCTTTTGCATATTTTGAGTTCATGTGAATGCTGTTTGGCCTGAAAAATGCCACTCAGACGTTTTAGAGGCTCATGGACTGTGCTACAGGGTCTAGCACAGGGATCATCAAACTTGATCTTAGAAGGCGGGTGTCCTGCAGAACTTAGCTCTAACTTACCTTAACACACCTGACTGGAAGTTTCAAGTATACCTTGTAAGACCTTGATTAGCTGTTTTAGGTATGTTTGATTAGGGTTGGAGCTAAACTCTGCAGGACTCTGGCCCTCCAGGATGGAACTTGGTGACCCATGTCATGTTGGTGCATCCGCTTCCAGATGTTCCAATTACTCTTATTACAGGTGCTTCTGATACTGCAGGGGCTATCTCCTGATATACAGCACAATTGTGCTATGGGCATCCTGAGTTCAAATCCTGGCTTGTGGACCATTCCCAGTCCCAGCCCTTCTCACTCTCCCACTTGACTTTCTGTCAGTACACTGTCCAATCTAAACAAAAATGCCATAAATCAGTGTTTGTGTCTGGTGTGGCCTTAAAAAAGATGTGACAGCGTGGTCGGGTTCATGCATCACCTGTCAAAGAGCAAAAATGCAGTCAGGTAAGGGCACCACTGGTTTGTTTAAAGGTACTGGAATGTCATTTCGATTACTTACTCTTGTTGGTCCTCTTCCTCTGTTTCAGGGGTATGCTCACCTGCTCACATTTTTTTACTGAATGATTAGGTTGCCAGAAGTGCCCTTGGTCTCAACATCAACTGGAGACAATAAGGGCCATTGAAACCATCATATGAGGGTTAAACATTCGCAATTGATGTAGGTGGGAGGTCAGAATGTGTCTTAATTAAACACCTTAAACCAGTTCACAGAGACCTACCTCTGCTCACTGGCAGGCTGTCAGCGAGCATCTATTAGGCTAGTATGTTTGGTGTGTTCCCACAGACACTGCTGAACAGACTTGGCTAATTTTGCCAAGTAAGACATGATCCTGGATCAACATCTTTTGCTGATCCTGAATCAACATTACTGTCCAAAAATACAGACTTACCCCAATGAAAAATGATCCTTCAATTCTGATTGGTTGATTGGAATGTTGTTCCAGAATCAAATTTGTGATTTGTTCATTTCATTTTATTCCAGTGGATTTCATGAACAGTTAAAAACCAATGTCCCTTTTCCTTTTGATGGTACTCGAGGGAAATGTATTGATTTTTTTCTCTTTCACCGTAGATTAAATGGAGGAGAGCTTTAATTGCAATTCACCCGCCACAGACCTAGAGCTCGCAGTCACCATAGACTTTTTTGCCAGTGGAGTTGTTTGTCACATGATTTGCCCAGACCCTGAACCTGCTACCACATATGTCTCAGAGCTAGAGCCAGCAGCCATATCTGGCCCAGAGGGAGCACTAATCCAGTTTGACATCCTGAAGTGGAGACTTGTGTCCTCACCCTCGAAGCTCTTTCTTCTCTTCTGGTCCTGTCCGCCTGTCCTGTCTAGAAACTTTCGTCCCCTTCCAGCCTCCAAGCTCCTTAATCTCCACTGGTTCCATCAAGCCCTTCAAGCTCCAGTATCACAACCATGGATGCCGTGCCATGTTTCCTTGTCCTGACCATGGAGGTCATCCAAAATCTAGTCATCCTAACTGATCCTGTCCAGCTGCTTGGCTCCTTCCATTCTGCTGGCTACACCCCACTTCATGGCTCTGGTTTCACCTTGGGTTTTCATTTCCTTGTTTCTGCCTGGGTCTCTAACTTTTCCAGCTTCGCCTCGCTCAATTGATCACCTTGTTAACCTCGATCCACAGCCAAATCTCCACCCTTGCTCCTTCCATCAGCTCCAATGTGAGTTTTTCTTCCACCAGCTTGTGTGTCCCCCTCCTCAGGTCCTTACATGAAATTCACCCGGGGATCCTGACACTCTTTACCACTCTTTATTGGTGTAGTTTTTGCTACCTTGCCAGGTGGCGGGTATCTAGTGATGGTAAATGTCATGTTTTGTTTACTTAAAAATGCGTTTCTATAAACTAAATTGTGGTCCCATTTAGATTATTTTTGTTTTACCAAAGTGTACTTAATAAAATTAATTAATATTTTTTGGAAGGGTTAACAAACCTTTGTTTTCCAGCTTTTCTTTAAAACACATTATACTCTCCCAGTATAAAATACAAGTAGGACATTCATAAGTTCATTTTTTAAAACAGGAGAAATTACATACTTCAGGTTCAATTTAATTAGGTTCAGGGAGGGTTACCAGACCTTTATGGTTGAAGTCATAGATATACTCAGGACAGGGAACTGCAACCGTCTGATCGGGCTTCCCCATGGGCCAGCAAATTATCCCATCCCATTCAGGAACACAGTGATTCTCTGACAATATACACAAATATCATTTTTTACCAAAAGTATAACATGGAATACATATATATTTAACTAAACATGCATTCAAAGCATTCTCCAACAAAATATTTAAATGTGACGAGTCAAATTAAGCTCCTCAAAATATACTCTATTAACCCAAAAGTTAATCTGGTATATTTTTGATACAACCCAACAGCAGTGGATCTGCTTTCATCACACAATTAGACAATTCTACATCCTGTTATAAAGTGACTCATCTCTATGAATAACAAAGGAACCTGACCTCAAATCAATATTTCTTGTCTTAAAATCTTCATATAAACAGGGCCACAGTCTAATTTGCCATAATCATAGATCTCACTGCTTTCAGGAAATTGGGTCTGTGGGGGTAGGAGGATACCATCTTTTGATTGCTTCAGTATGGTTGTCCATTTGTCCCAACAATTCTTTTTAGCTTTATATTATTCTAAATTACACTTTTAATTTAATTTGATAGAGATGGTAGATAGGGTAGATATTGGAACATATAAGTCATATGGGATTGTTTATTCTCTTCATTCGTCTATCAAGTAAAAATCCTAAGTTTGATTTGCTTTAAAAGTAATTGAATGCTTTTCCTCTACAGGCCCTATCATTTGAGAGGCTATACTTAGGGTCAGGGGTGTTTCTGACATTGTATAACAAGCATTGACTGACGCCATAATTACATGCACATTTCTCAATCTTAAAATTGTGCACAAAAAAGTAGAAATACACTATAATACCTCTGACACCATCCAACTGTAAACGGATGTTTCTCTCACACCTCGACCGTGCATCAATCAGAAGAAAGATCTGTTCATCTCTGGTGATGACGTCATCCGAATCAATCTGTAAGAATAGCAACATAGAACATTACTCTCTCTCTGTCACTTTTTATATTACACAATTCTAGACACCACACCATGATAAATACCAACAATGCAGCAGCATCATAATCAGCATACGTTGATTCTGATAGTGCTACATTTGTTTTCTTAATGTTATTGTGAATTTTCTTTATATTTGTAAATCTATTTATGTTCCATTGTGGGGTTTTTTTTTATTCTCCCCAAAACAAGTGCTTTTAACTGTACTGAATGTGCACTTGTAGCGTTCTTAAAATCGTTAAAATGTTAAAAAACAACATCATTGCAGATAATTTAATATTAATTAAATAAATGGCACACTTTATAATGCACTTTATTGCAATTTGTAATAGTGTAGAATTTAAGTTTTGCTTTGAAATACATTTTAAATCATTTTTTGTAATGCCTTCATAAAGTGCACTTATAAAATCCTTGATTAGTATTTAGAGTTCACATATTTAACATTTTTTTTTTAAGTTTTTTAATTTATGTTTGTTCAATAGTACTCAAGGGATGTGAATGTCAAAAAAAACCTTTTATTAATTTTTCATTTTCAACCCTTATTTAAAAAAAAAAAAAAAGTATTTTATGTTTATATATTGTTTTTAATCATTCTTTTAAGACTTTCAAACTTAAACTATTAAAATCCAAAATAAAAAGGAATTTCATACATTTACATTTTCTAAACAGAGTGAAATAATATGCAAAAACATCTTGGAAAAAATTGGTTGTTTTACCATTTCATTTCACACATGTGAGATTACAAAAGGCTAACAACAACCTCCCTTATAGTTTCCAGGCATATGGTTTTACACAATCTCAACTAAAATCATTGACATATCAGCAATCTATCACTACCTGGCGCACCTTCTTTTAGGCTGATGTGCTGTCTCTCAGTGTTGTGAAATATTTGCACAGTCTTGTGGTATGTGACGAGCTCTCTTCAGCCTTCAGGATGAGAGAGCATGCAACCTTACACACCCCACACCCATCACCACCAGAGATGGAAAGTCCAGGTTCAGAAAGTAAATGTCTTCCTCAGTATTTCGTTGCAATCACCTGGATTTTGCTCATTATAGTTTTTCAGCCAGGAGGTAATTAGTAAAAATCAGCTGGCAGAATTCATGAGTAGGATAAACCCTTGACTTTCCACCTCTGCTCACCACTGTCCCACATTATGAGCCGAGTAAAGAAACACAGAAGCATTTGTGCCCTGAATACATTCACAAACACCAAACAAAGCTCTCACACTGACCATGAGAAAAAAGAAAGAAAAAGGGCCCTAAACCATCATAAAATCCATATAAAATTCTTTATAATAATATGGTCTCAATACGACTTGTTTATATAAAGTTTATGTTATGCACCAAATTTGTTGTAGCGCAGCGCACATAATTGGAAGTAACTGTCAGAAAGTCATAAATCATATTTGTTTGTTTTGTTTTGTAAAAGCGTCACAGACATTTCATACACACACACACACATGTTGGTTTTTGTGGTTTATGGGGACTCTCCATAGGCGTAATGGTGTTTCTTCTGTACAAACTGAGTGTGGTATTGTCCTACACCGACCCTACACCTAAACCTACCCCTTACAGGAAACTGTGTGCATTTTTAGATTTTCAAAAAAACACCATTTAGTATGTTTTTTAAGCCTTTTGAATTACGGGGACACTGAAAATATCCTCATAAAACACCTTCATATTGTAATACCTATGTCATACCCATGTCATTATCCACATTTGTGTCCTCATAAACCACATAAACCCGCCCACACACACACATAAATTATAATCACAGCATCATCATTGCAATTCACATTAGTCATTAAGGGATTAAACTAAAACTGCAAAAAGTCAATTAACTGTCTGTCACTTGATTTGTGTTTTTTTTACCCCCTGAAAGACATAAGCCTTAATGAAAAGACTCTCACACAATCTAATGCCATTGATTCGTAGTCTAATAATTGATTTGTGTACGTCATTTGAGCTGTATATATATATATATATATATATATACATATATGGTCAAACACCTGTCTTCTTCAGTAACGTCGCAATTAGCGGCGCGGCAGTGTGCTTGATCAATACTGCTTCTTGGGGTCATGTTAATACCGTTTCTAAATTGTCTGTTTATCAAGTGTTCATCTCTCTCTGACAGACTAATTTTCTGCTTCATTGAACATGTACATGCATTAGCCAGTAATTCTCTCTGAGGTTGACGGGACAAACAAAGAGACACTTTCATTTCCTCAATAGCCAGACATTTGTACAACACTGAAAAAAACTGTCGTCGGTCGTCGCTATAGGGAAAGCTGGTGACGAATATCAAGCTCATCAGTCGTGGTGTATTAAGCCTTGCAGATTCAAACACTAGATGCGGGAAAACTAGCGCTCGCGACTCGTCTGTGCGCGCAAACCCAGCTCCCCTTCGCTTCCTCCCGCGCCTGAATGAACAAACACCCGCACGCTGTGTTCTAAGAGCCGTGTCTGTCTCGCAGCCCTTGAAACATTGATTGAAAACAACCAGTTGTTCTGTCCAATATTTCAGTCTCAAGAAAATGCGTGTAAATAGTAACGTTGCGCCAAATAAAAAACATCAAATCTTGGTATTGATATGCAAAAAGTTATTTTGGTCAGTTCAGCAAAGTTTACAATCTTATATTTACACTTGATTTAATGAAAGAATTTTAGATGTGAAAAATGTATCATTTGAATGGTTAAAAGTGTGTTAAAGGTTGTTTATTCTGTTTGTTTATTTGCTATTTACACAATATCAAACAGGACCCATGGGTAAAACCTGCATCGGGGCCTCACAGACCCCAGCTGCAGCCCTGGCTTCATTTGTAGTTTTCTAATATACTTTAAGCAAAAGCTACTAAGATACTTTAATACCTAACAAACATGAGAAATGAGAGGGTATCTCTCTCACAAACACACACAGTCCTGCTGCAGTCTTCTCATGAACCGATCAAAAATTGATGCGGCTGATGAGACATCGATTTAAATAGACATTTGGGAAAACTGATCAACTAAAGATGATAATCAACCAGTCAATGACGCTGAATTCTAAATTGGATTCAAAGCTGGATTTAAAGTAAAAATCCATTTACACTTTAGACCCTATAGAGGAAATTAAAAAAAGCACTGATATCGAAATACCATGTCCAGTCATTAATAAAATTTTTGGATTATGTTTATATGTGTGTGTTTTGTATTCCTTTATTATCGATCAGTTTACATAAGTGTTTGCATATTTGCACTTAATTTTGGTCTCATTTAAATCGAATGAATTTCACATTAACTGATGTACTCAAAATATGTTTGGACAATTGAATCGAAACTATTAATAGAGACCAGAACAAATAGAAAGGAACCATTAAACTAATGATATCTAAACCAAATAAACAAGTATTGCTTGCAGTCAGGTATTGATCTATAATCCCGCGTGAGGAGGGAATGCAGCAGACATTATACAACCCTTATGAAAAAGAAGTGGACTTTTTAAAAATAAATAAAAATAGAATTATATTATAAGAATTATAACAATTATAAGAATATGTAGCAAAGTGTCCGCGTTTTACACTAAGCTTGTATGCATACATTATAATTTTATTACTACTTCTGTTATCCTTTAAATATATACGGACATTACATTTATATTTAGTGATTTAGATGCTTTTATCTAAATTGACTTAGAAATGAGAACAATAGAAGCAATCAAACCAACAAAAGAGCAATATTATGTAAGTCCTGTGACAAGTGCAAAAGAAAACATAGAAATAGAATAGAAAAGGGAGAAAAAAACAATAGAGAATGCTATAGTGGAGGGTCAATTTCTTATATAATAAGTAAAAACAGAAGCAGACAGGAATAAAAATAGATATGGTTAATGCTGTGAATATTGACAAACATTCATAGCAAGTCTAAATATGTTATTAATGTCATTTCTATTGATGCTTCCACATTTTGTAATGACTAAGTTGCAATTTTATACAATTAAAATATACTAACTCAGCACATCACAAAAAAATACTTCTTTAAAGCAGGACAAAAGATAATAAAACAAATAATCAAAAAACAAAAAGATGATCAAATGTCGTTTAAAGTAAAACTTTGGACATTACAAAATGCTCTTTTTTAAAAGTGTGCGTTGGTATACTCCATTTAAGCACATTTATGTAATATATTATTTGACTGTAATATATTATATACACACACACACACACACACACACACACATTTCAGATCTGAAGTACACTTCACGGGCAAATTCAACACATTAAGCACACTCTTTTTCACAAGGTTAAGTCTAGACAAATGTGTGCAAACTGGCCCCATGCACAGTATATGTACAGTATTAACGTTAACGCAGGGAAGTAAGCACATGCCAGCAGTAAAATACTCACCAGAGCTCTGGCTTTCATCAGCACAGAGCACAACACAAAAGCCACGGAGACCTCCACTGACACCATGCTTAACCCAAGACCTTTGACCTTTTCCAGAACTTCAGCTCACCAGAGAGCTCCTGTTTCTCTTCAGGACATGGTGGTCTAATTGAGGTGCAGAGAAGTGACGTTTGGAGCCATTACTGCTGTGTTGTGTTGCTGTTGTATTCTGATGTTGTTGCATCTACTGTACCAGCTGTTCATCTGTTGGAGTGTGATCAGTAGTTTGTTTTAGCTGAGGTTAATTGGTGGACTGCATGGATACATTTATGTATATATACATATTTCAAAAGAGTAAAATCCACATCTTTGTAAAATGTTTCAAGTAAAAAAAAGGAAAGATGTATTCTTTACCCATCACAGATGATATTCTTCCATTTCTCAGATTCTCTGTCTCTTATCCTTGTTTGAAGATGAAACTTGTTGATCCATTTGGAGACCTGTTAAGGAGAGACTCATCTGTCATTGTAGAGACATGATCCCTTCAGTGTGAGTATGTGTTTTGTGAGAGTGTTTAGTGAGGTTAATAGTGTGGTGGTCATCATTGGCCCTTGGCTGTTGGGCTCCAACCACTGTTTATCGGGTGGGATGGGCATGAAAAATGTTAACCCTTTATTGTCATGAGAAGACAGAGTCCTTACCAGAGTTGCTATTTTTCTAAGCCTATTCATGCACACATATTACAAACATTACAAATTCAGTTCAGTTTCATTAACATGTATTTGGTATATATATATATTTATATTTGAATTCATTTTGTCTTTTATATTCTTCTTTCATAAAAACCAAAAGAAGAAGAAAAAAAGTTTTTTTCTAATTAATTAAATTCAATTTTGTAGTCCAATATATATATATATATATATATATATATATATATTTTTTTTTTTTTTTATGTGTGTGTGTGTGCGTGTGCGGGTTTATGTGGTTTATGAGGACACAAATGTGTATAATGACATGGGTATGACATAGGTATTACAATATGAA
>JAUMHQ010000069.1:4625792-4635868 GCA_032361165.1 Enteromius paludinosus
GACACACATCCTCTTCCAGGCAGTTTCCTAACATTGTATGTTGATTGGAAATTCTTCATTATTTCCCTGATGGTGGAAATGGAAATTTTTCCTGCTCTAGCTCTTTTCTTAAAGCCACTTCACTAATTGGTGAAGCTCAATTATCTTTTGCAGCACTTAAGAAATATATTCTTTGGTTTTTCTCATTGTGTTTATGGTTAAGGGATTTTGGGCTTTGTTTCCCCTCCTTTATATATTTCTGTGAAACAGGAAGCCAGGGCTGGATATTTTCATGTTCATAATCACCCTGGAGTGTTTAAAATTGTGAATATGAATGGAAATATACTTCAGAGATATTTTACTCAAAAAACATTTTTTATTTATTTAATTTGATTTATTTTCACAGCCCCCTTTGCTCAGATTTACCAAGGGTGCCAATATTAGTGAAGGGCACTGTATATCTGACTGAAACAGCTTCTGAAATTGGAAAAAATTTAGGGTGGGGCTTGATTTCATCCTTCGGTAATTGATTGGATTGTTGGAAAATTGACGTTTCTAAGTGATAGGTTTTTGAAGAGACAGGGAGACCGATAAATACACCATCGCTCATGACCGGAAGAGAAGATGAGTCGTTTTGAGGGGGAGGG
Organism: Enteromius paludinosus; assembly: GCA_032361165.1. NCBI lineage: Eukaryota > Metazoa > Chordata > Actinopteri > Cypriniformes > Cyprinidae > Enteromius > Enteromius paludinosus. The sequence goes on from JAUMHQ010000069.1 coordinate 4,626,419, forward strand.
GAGGTTTAAGTTTTTAATTCAATATTATGAGGGCACACCAAATTAAATAATAAAGTGCAAGGATACGTTTTTTACAATAAACACTGCAGTATTCCATAAAAAAATATGACTTGTCAGTTTTGATTTCATGCTAACTTAAAATTCCCTTATTATTGGGTAATGAAAGGTTCATATTTTGGTTTCGGGAGTCCCCACCAACAGGTTGACAAGGTCAAAAAACACTTTCATTGTCTTGTAATATTAGATTATTTTACCATTATTTGCTCAACGACTCCCAAACAATTCACTTAACGATGAATTTTTCTCAAACCTCTCCTTTGCATGGCTCTAATCTGTGATTGGTCCAATTTCCCTGTTGAAGAAAGCTTGGATGCTGGTCCTGTGTTGGTTACTCAGGACCAGCATAGGACCATAGCATTACCAGCTAAGGACCAGCGTAAACCGACTCAAACCAGCCTCCAAGCTTTAAAACCTACCTAACCTAACCTTTTCCACAGGGTTTATTTTTATTCATTCATAATAATTTAAAAATTTTTGTCAGGATGAACAAGAATTTGTTATAAATTCTTGGCAATCATATTGTAACCATCTCTCTCCACGCTCAGGTACTGTCTCTAGGTGCCGATGTTTTGCCCGAGTACAAGCTTCAGGCTCCAGACGTCCAAAAGTGGATCATGTTGCACTACAGTCCTTTCAAAGCCATGTGGGACTGGATCATTCTTCTGCTAGTGCTCTACACAGCAGTCTTCACTCCATACTCGGCTGCTTTCCTCCTCAATGAGCTGGAGCAGGAGAACAGACACACTTGTGGTTACACTTGTAACCCTTTAAATGTAGTAGATGTGATAGTGGATGTTCTCTTCATCATAGACATCATTATTACCTTCAGGACGACATACGTGAATCGTAATGATGAGGTAGTCACCCATCCCAAGCTCATCGCAATCCACTATATCAAAGGCTGGTTTCTCATCGACATGGTGGCCGCAATTCCTTTTGATTTGCTCATCTTCAGATCTGGATCAGATGAGGTATAATAAACTACAGACCATTCCTTGGCTAGTAATATTTAGACATAAAAAGCTAGTAATGCATAAGTCTATCTAGGAATTCTGACTTGTTCAAGTATGTTCTTTAACTTTATCTGCATACAGTATACACATATATACTGTACGTGTGTGTGGGTGTGTGTGTGTGTGTGTGTGTGTGTGTTATACACTGTATAGGGAATATACAGTATACTGTAGTACTGCTTGTATTGTTGCAAAATGTAAACTATATTATTACCCAGCTGTAATCTGCATGTATCCAACATGTATTCAGACATTTTTTCTTTGTCCTCCCATCATCCAATCTGCAGACGACGGCCACTCTCATCGGTCTGCTGAAGACAGCCCGTCTGCTACGCTTGGTCCGGGTTGCCAGAAAATTAGATCGCTATTCAGAGTATGGAGCTGCAGTTCTCTTTTTGCTCATGTGCACCTTTGTACTGATTGCTCATTGGTTGGCGTGCATCTGGTATGCCATTGGTCATATGGAGAGGCCTTACATGAAGACAGGCTGGCTGGATAACCTGGCCGATCAACTGGGGAAGCATTACAATGAAAGTGATGCCAGCTCAGGACCCACCGTTCAGGATAAATACGTCACTGCACTCTATTTCACCTTCAGTAGTCTGACCAGCGTGGGGTTTGGGAACATCTCTCCAAACACTAACTCGGAGAAGATTTTCTCGATCTGTGTCATGCTCATTGGCTGTAAGTCACTCTATAAAGATTGTTTTCTCAGTTTAAGGCTGAAATATCAAATTTCTCAGTCCCACTGACCCTTCTGGCTAGTAACATTTAGACCTAAAGAGACCTAAAAAGTGAATATTGGTGACCTACCCAGGAATGAGGAAAATCTGTTCTCTTGTGGAACATAGGCTGCATCTAAAATCATATGTATTGCACTACATTTGATGGAGAGCTTGAAAAGCTTGTTTTTTTAGAAAAATGTAGACATGAAGATCCACAAACCCTAACCCCACTTCTAAACCTTCTTTCATGTACATTTACTCATTTACATAGTCCTGCTCTTATCTCCATGTCAAAAACCGAGCTGTTGACTAAATATTCTCGCTTGACTTTGTCTTAGCTCTCATGTATGCCAGCATATTCGGGAATGTCTCTGCAATAATTCAGAGGCTTTATTCAGGAACAACACGCTATCACACCCAGATGCTGCGGGTTAAAGAGTTCATCCGCTTCCATCAGATACCTGGAGAACTGAGGCAGAGACTGGAGGAATATTTCCAGCACGCCTGGTCCTACACCAATGGCATTAATATGAATGCAGTAGGTCACATACCTGAGCCAAAATTCTTCATCATTCTTATTTATGTTATAAATTAATCTGCATACCAGAAACCCAATTGTGCCATTTTTCTAATTATAGGTCCTGAAAGGTTTTCCTGAGTGTTTGCAAGCTGATATTTGCTTGCATCTAAATCGTAGTCTGCTGCAGAACTGTAAGGTGTTCAGAGGAGCGAGTAAAGCCTGTCTGAGAGCTCTAGCCGTGCACTTCAAAACCACCCACTCCCCACCTGGAGACACCCTCTATCACCACGGCGACGTGATCAAAGCTCTCCACTTCATCTCCCGCGGCTCCATTCAAGTGTCGCAACATAACATTGTGCTTGCCATCCTGGGTGAGATTAAAATGGAACCCAAGCAAAGCACTGCCTCATCCACTGATTGATTTTTAGATGGATTGTCTTTTTTAAGGCCTAATAAAAACTACTTCCTGTTTAACATACAGGGAAGAATGATGTCTTTGGCGAGCCTATAAATCTGTATGCAGACCCTGGTTGCAGTAACGCTGATGTAACTGCACTTACATACTGTGACCTTCACCGTATCCAAAGAGACGACCTCCTAGAGGTGCTGGACATGTATCCTGCATTTGGCGAGAGCTTTTGGAGGAACCTAGAAATCACCTTTAACCTACGAGATGTGTGTAAACCTCATATCCCACACACATTTACGTATACATATCCCTCACCGATTCTTAAATACTGTTATGAAATAGATCTTTATTATGTACTGTACCAACGAATGGGCTTATTAATTACAAATTTGAATCAAAAAATGCTAAATATTTTCAGAGGTGCAGTATTGTTACAGTAAACATTGTTTGAACTGCTGTGAAATCAGGCTGAACAGATGATGACCAGTGAAAATTTGGAATGTGGATTCCATATGAATGGCATACGACACCAAAACTCACTCGACAGACGCAACAGGCCAGGTGAGAACACCTTTTTATAATAAACAGATGGTAAATTTAGCAAAAAAAATTCAGCTTGATGTTATTCACAGGTTGCCAGATGCTTGACAACAGTACAGTGAATAAATTTGCAGAGAACATGTTAAATATATTAAAGCCAAAGCAATTTAAAAAAAAGAGATGAATTCAGGAAATAGATCAACTCAACACACAACTTTTTATTTATCATTGTGCTTGTCTTGCTATTTAAGATGGAATGGACCAGAACGACTCATACCCTTCTCAGATGTGTTTGGCCTTGGGTCACCATCATTCTACAAGTGCTCACATGCACTGGGAGGAGCTGTGTAGCTGTGGAAGCTCTACATTACAGTCCAGTGAAGACCTCAGGAAGTCTCCCATCAGCCACTGTGAGCTGTACACCTCAGACACAGATCATCTCGACTACCCCTCTCCTGTTGTGAGACTATTACCACTGCGAGGTGCCTCCGGGGTCAGCGGAGAGCCTGGCATGCATATGGGTCATTTGGGTGGGTTTACAGTATTTATTTAAATATTTGCAGTGACATATGCTCAAAAGCTTCAAGAGATATTTAAAGGTGCACTGTGTATTTTACTTTTTTTTTTACATCGGACGTTATAATGATATCTATCAGTGTGAATGCAGCATTATTAAAATGTAAAATCTCAATCCTGAATCTAAACCATGGTGCGCTGCAAGGATGATATATTGCTGTAGGCCAAAACCTAAAAAAGTTATCAAACTCAAACATTCTTAGCATTTTATTCTACAATATAAAAAATACGAGTAAAATCAGTAAAAGAAGACCTTTACTTCTCTTGAAAAATAGAAGTTACTAATAATTTAGTATTCCAACCATGGTGCATTTTAGTTTTTTACTTCTTACGATTACATTTAGGCCTCAAAATTAATAAAATTTTACCTTCATGGTGAACAAAACAGCTTAGAATCATAAACTTTTGTTGGTGACAGAGCTTATTTTCTGTAATAATAATAATAATGTAACAGTATAATTCCTGTTTAATAATAACATTTTGACTTTTAAAAAAGTGAACCTTTAAAATTCAAAGTGACATACTGTAATTCCGAATGCATTCCTTGAGTTGTTGGCTTGCTATTATTCAATATCTCCTCCTAATACAAGCTCCATCTGGACTGTACCATTACTGGCCTGACCACCAGGCGACTCAGTGCCCCCTATCTGTCGGGACCTCATTCCTCTTTGAGCATCAACCCAGTGAACTTGAGTCCAGACTGGAGCTCCTACAGAGCCAGCTCAATAGGTAGGTGGTGCTAACACTTTAACTAAAACTGACAATTGTGTTGTCATTTATGAAGAATGAGAATGAAGAACGTTTTGCTAACAATGCCCTTAATATTAGAATGGATGAAGGTTTCTTGCAAACAGCTACTTAAATGCGGCAGTTTTCTGTTCTGTTTCTCCCAGACTGGAGACCAGAATGACAGCAGACATCAATGTGATCCTTGAGCTTCTCCAGCGACAGATTGCTCCAGTGCCCCCAGCATATAGCACTGTCTTACCTGAGATCCACACTCCTGACCCTGCTATACTGTACAGAAGCAGCACACCGGTACTTCACAGCATCCCAAACATTCAGCTGGACAGCAGAAATACCCCCATTCAGGTAAAAATGCTGTGATCTTGGACATAATCAGCTAAAAAAATGCCTTTATTATGTATTATGATAGGAAAGATCAGAGTTGATAGGTTATTGGTTATAAAACAACTTAATTCTTTAACTCTCTGTTTCCAGAGCTCGGCCCAGCCAGATTCCATATTCAAGTCAAATTCCCAGGGTTCTCTGTCCAGTGGTGTTCACATGGGAGCTGCGTCAGACGACTGTGTACCCGATAAACTGGAAACGAATGCTGTTTCAGGCCCAGCCCTTCAGCCCATGTTGATAGATTCACCACGTCTCTCTGCGACCCTCCACTTTCCCTCATTGCCTGGCAACCTGGACACTTCATCACTCCTGGAAGAGATTCCCAAACACATGTCTGACCCTGCCTTACCGGTCAGCTAAAATCACAACTCACCATCGATTGGCGTATTGTATCAGAACAATGAGAACTCATCAAGCCACAATCACAATGCTGCTGATGTCACCAGATTTATTGTGTTGTAGATGTTAGGCAGGCCATGCAAATCGACCATCTTGCTGCTCACCAATTAGGACAAGCCTTATAAACCAGCATAAAAACTCAAGCTTTTCCATTTTGTGCAAACAAAGGCAGATAACAAACATTTAAATACGAATACTCAAGGACAAAAACCTACATAAGCCATAACGTACAGTAAAGCATTTAAATGCATTCAAAACTCAAAATGATTGTCTGGAGTATTCTGTGTATTTGCTGTAATTAAAACAATTTTTAATCCTGGTTTGAAGTCGAGACTTGTGTCTTTATGGAATGTGTTTTAAAAAGTCAAATGAAATGTTGCTTTAAATGACTGAAAATTTCAAATTAAAAGAGAAATAAGGCTTTAAGGTTTGAATGTATCAAGTTTTAAGTATTTTTAGGTGATCTGGGTGGTTGCTAAGGCGTTGCTGTGCAGTTGCTACGTGTCAGAGTGTTCTGGCTGGTTGCTTAGTTGTTGTTATGCATTTGCGACACTTTGGTGTGTTCTGGGAGGTTGCTATGTTGTTGCTAGGGTGTTTTGGGTGGTTACTAGGGTGTTGCTATGCATCATTACATATTAAGGTTTTCTGTTTGGCTGCTAAGGTGTTAGGTTGTTTTGGGTGGTTCCTAAGGTGTTGGTCTGGTATTCTGATTGGTTGAAACAAGTGTTGCTATGAAGTTGCTAGGGTGTTCTGGATAGGTATTTGTCAGTTAATATACTGTACTTAGTAGTTGGTATTTATATATTATTGATGGTTGCTAATGCGCTTCTATTTTGGATAGTTGCACCTTGATATATATAAATGTGTGTGTGTGTATAGTAAATAATATCAAGTAAATTCATATGCAAGATTTAAACCTACATTTATCGGCAAACCTATTTTAAGCTTTGCATTTTTATATTACTTTTTTTTTTTTACAGGAATATGGTAGCAGTGTCTTTTGAACACTGACCTCTATGTGGCACTGTTTGCTGATGATATAGGACTGGAACAGCATCCCTTGACTTGCTCTTATCATTAAACATGAATATTATCTTCTTGGTCTGTACTTCCTCATTTTGTGACTCGATAGCCAGGTGTTCATGTGTTCATCACAGGTCAAAGATTTCAATTCGAGAAAAATTAGATGAATAAATGCTATTTTTGGACTTTGGACTTAGTTTTGAGTTCTGATTCATCATCTGTATATTCTACAGTATATTTATCTTTTTAAAACGATTTTTTTTCCCCTAAAGCTTTTTTAACTTAAGATTTATATGTAGAACTGGCAAACGTAAGCCTATGCTCACTAAGCATATAGAAGAATGAATATAGCTTATGAATAGTAAATAGGACAGGTTATACTGACGCTGATTCATTAACTACCTAAAGCATCCAGTCATGTTACCTAATATTCCCATCTTTCGAATGAGAAGTTAAACCGAGGTCTTGAATCTCTGTGGTCATTCAAAATCCCATGACACTCATCGTAAAGAGTAGGGGTATAACCCCGGTGTCCTGGCCAAATTCCCACTGGCCTTTGTCTATCATGGCCTCCCAATAATCCCCATCCATTGATTGGCTGCATCTCTCTCTACTCTCCACCTGTAGCTGGTGTGTGGTGAGCGCCCCCCCACATGATTGTAAAGTGCTTAATTGGGTGTATGGCAATACACAGTAAAGCGCTATATAAAATGCGCCAATCATTCATTCATTCTAAATGTCAAAACCACATGAAGCAGACGAAGCCATAAAATCACATGCATTGTAGCTTATCTCCGATTTCATATAATTTTATTATCTCACAAAAAGCTTTTTGTCAAATAACTTAAAAAGCAAATGAAATTGTTCACCCCATTTGTAGGCAACAAAATTAACATCCTTATCAGTAATATAGAAACACTAATAAGCCACTTGGCACAAGTTTGGTTACCCAGAAGCACTGTTCTCAAAAGATTTTTGCAAACTGGCACCATTCGAGCTTTAAAGCAGAGTGTACAGATCACAGTGCATCGAGTCAGTTATTGTATACAGTATATTTACAATCAAACCTGTTGGCTCACAAGAAAAAGCTATATTATATCAAACTCGACTACCATTCAACCACAAGCTGAGATTTGGACAATTATGCATTTAAAAAGTACAACATTCAAACTGTGTATATTTTGTTAAAATCATGGAAAATACAGATTTTAAAGTTCCTTCGATGTGGTAGCATAGACTTTGGATCCTGAAATAATTATGGCTGGCATCGATAATGATACATGGCATTACAAAACTACAGTCGGTGCTAAATTTCAGTGTCAAACATTAGTGTAAATGGGGAATTTTACATCTAAAAAGAAAATATGGAAAATCCTCCTATGCATCTTGGGAAGAGTAAACATGCCAGTATAACATCACACAGCAAAAGAAGGCAACTGAAAGACTGTCAAGGGGAGGTGTGCTATTTCTGCATCAGTAGTGGGCTCTCTGTTGGATTATATGATTTTGTATGTATTTTTCCAATTTTTTTCAAAGTGAACCAATAAAAAACTATGTAGAATATGTTGGCTATGCAGAAACAGGAAAAGAAATTCACCAGTTTTTTCCCCCCCATCCCTTACTGTGAAAAACAATCACGTCATTGTTTGAGCTGACGCCTATTAGCACACATAATATCACTCTCTCACTCCAGTGACTCCATTCACTCGAGGTTCATTATCTGCGACTACTGCGTCACGCACTCCCAAAGCCGAATCTCATTCAATATTCAGGAAAATCAACAATCAAGCCTGATAGATTTCCAAACGTCTGGTATTTAAGATCTGGTTTAGTGAAAATAACCGCATAATGTTTGAAATGACACCAAAGAATTCGTATTGACATGGCAAGGACAAAACATTCACGTCTTTCCTCAAAGAAGTGACATATTAACTGGATGCTGGAGTCGGGTAGTTAACAAAAGGCACACGTTGTCATTTGGAACAATGGAGGCATTGAAGGGGTGTTCGTCCAGCCGGAGGCCACAGCTGCTAATATATGGAAATCAGACCACATTCTTAAACATGAAGTATTTACTCCACAACACTGTGTTTAGTGTTAGCCGACATGTGAGGCAAATTTAAATGAGTAGGATGTGTCGTGCCTAAAAGAAGTTCTTATAAAATAAATCACGATAGACGCTGTGCACTTCAAATGATCACATCTGGGGTTAAACATAGATTTCAACATCGTATTAAGAATAAACCAGTCGTTCTGAAATTAAGGGCTTCTTAGCATGAGTTAAAACCACATTGTATTCATCACTGCAAAGACGAAATTCCATTAGATAAACTCATAATAAAAAACATATAAACATATTTACCTCAAGATGTATCCAGGTCATATTTTATCCCAAAAAAAAAGGACCAAAACAAACAATATTTGTTACCAAAAAAATTTCTACCAGTACCAATAAGCAATTTTGCATCATGACATTTATTTTAATTAAGAGCTCCTCCATTCATGCATTATAAAAACGATACTGTATATACACACAAAGATTACGTTCAAAAGTTTGGAATATTTTAGGCTTAATTTATTTGATCAAAAATAGAGTTGGACTGTAATATTGTGAAATTATTACCATTTCAAAGAATTGTTCTGTATTAATTAATGCTATCAAACATTTAATTTTGATTAATCGAATCCAAAATAAAAGTTTTCATTTGCATAATATGTATGTTTGTTGTGTATACTATGTTTACACACACATATATTATATATATATTATATATATATATATATATATTAGGGGTGTAACGATACGTCGTATCGTATAGAACTGCTCGATACGAGGCTTTCGGTTCGGTACGCATGCGAACCGAACGATTAAGAAAAGAAAAAAAGAAAGAGAATAAACTGTGTAAAATATAATGTTTTCAGTGCTACGCTCAACAAGGCAGCACAAACGGCGGGACAGGGAACCTGCGTCTGCTCCTCCCACCCCCAAACAGACGAGAACCAGAAACACACATATTACAAACGATCACCCGCGGCATTCAGCTAACGTTAGGC
>JAUMHQ010000069.1:4641537-4652582 GCA_032361165.1 Enteromius paludinosus
AGTCTGTGTTGTGTTGGAATTTGACCGTTTTTCAGTCATCTTTTGCAAACACTTGATTTCTATAAGAAGTAGGAAACAATGGTTATTGAGACTCACAGTATGTTATGTCCATGTACTGAACTGTTATTATTGAACCATGCCAAAGTAAATTCAGTTTTCCATTCTATGGCACCTTTAAATCATAACTGTTATGCTAATTTGATATTTTAGTGGACTTTAACATAGACACTGCTACCTCAACTACATGTTAGGGCTGTCCCCGATAAAGGATTTCCACAGTCGAATCGGAATGATCGAATCTTGCCAACAAATCGACCGATAGCTGAATCATATGGTTAGGGGCGGGCAAAATAAGAGTCATCATTACTTATGTAAACACAGGAAAAATGTGTAACAGACGCCTCGCAGATACAAACGGAGTAAATAATGTTTTATGTTTGCATTAAAAGATAGCTAACATTTTTTACAGTAGAGCTCTCATTATAAGGTTATGTGCATGACAATAGTTATTAATGTTCTGCATTTCTGTTTTGAGCTGCACATGCTGACAATGATCAGTAGAATGAAGCAGATTAGCAGGATTTTATTTAGTGGGATTTAATTTATCTCATATAGAATACGCTTCGTTATTTATAAAACGAGATGTTAATATCACGACTTGTAGGCTATCTGCACAAAGTGCCCCGAATGCAGAAGTGAACGTGTCTGTACAGCGGGAATGAACTCCTTTTGTGGATGCAGAAACACAACAGCGAAACTCTAAAAGGCCACAGTGTTTTATTATAATAGTGTTCTCTTTATAATTTTATGTATAAGACAGTCCCAGTCATAGTTATTATTATTTTTCATTGTTTGATCATAACACCCTGCGAATATTTGACTGAAACATTGGGAGTCGCATCAGGCTCCTCGAATCGATGCATCAGATTGTCGACTATTCGAGGACTACTACATATAGTAGTTCAACTACTGATTTCCCATTCCCAGCCCCTGGTCACTACATTCTTTTAAACGTCTAATTTTGTGTTCCACTGAAGAAGTGAGTTGAAAACAATATGAAGGCGTAGATAATTATGATCAATGATTGTATATTGTTATTCTGTTAATCTTCTCTGACCCGGTGAGAGTGGTGTCTGCTGGGGCCGTTGGCTCTCATTTCTCCTTGTGCGTTGAAGATGCCACCGGGCTGAGGAACCAGGTATTCTTCTGCATCCAGTAACTCTTTCACATTCCCCCCTTCTTCTGCCAGCAGTATGCGGAAAAACTCACTATCAACAGGACTTGACAGACTCATTTGATCCTCATTCTGAAAAAAGCATGGGATAAAAACTGAAAACCAGCACAATCTATGTCTATTTGAAAACACTGCTGCAAAAGGACACGATTATTAAATACAAATAATCAATAACAAACCTCATTATTACTCAGTTTGCACTACTCTAATGAAAATAAATATACTAAAATGCATTTGAAATACTTTTTTTTTCTAAGTACTGTATGCTAAAAATAAATACGTTTACGTATCTATGTGCCTAATAGAAATACTCTACAATTATACTTTTGGTATACTGGTATACTTAAAAGTCTGCTAAATTAAAATGATTAATGTGTTGTGCTTTATGGACTTGTACAGTAGTGCTGAAGTCCAACTAAAGATTTACGGAAGTACATTTGATTGTGCTGAAGGTGAACTAATGCAATTAAATATAATATATATAATATATCAATTTTGCATTAAAAAGACCGTTATTATTATACAATCAGAGATCCTACAATTCTTATCAATAGTGATAATAAAACACATTGTAGACATACAGTACAGTGCATTTTAAGAAATGTGTATTGTGCAATAAATACTGCTAATAATGTTTAATTATAATTTTATATCATTAAGTATTAAGTGATGTGTCAATAAATGTTAATGGATCTATAACAATGGATCTATAATAAAGTATACTTAGTATGAAATTAATCGCATTGTTTATGCTAGGATATGCATGAGAATATCAGCATTAAAACATTTTTAAACCATTTTTGCACAACATACTTTATATATACACAATTCTTTCCTAATTTATAGCATTTTTTTCATTGGTCAAGATGTGGAATATCCAGTTTTTCTAAAATATACTCAATAGAATCTTTATATATATATATATATATATATATATTTGCTTTTGAATGTAGGTGTTAGTTGCAGCCCTATTTTATTCTGAAAAAAATTGCATTTACCAAAATGACTACGTATCTTGGGGGATCACGTGCCATGGTGGTGAACTCCTCCACCAGCTCCTTAAATCGTGGTCGGCTCTCAGGATCGATCATCCAACCTGGCACAGGGTAATGCAGTCAAAAAAATTTCCTACATATTCAATATATAGTAAACCCTAAAAAAAAAGGCTTCTGTGGCATCTTTACAGTTAACACAGAATATCAATTTCCTCTGTCTTTCAGTGTGTAAAAAGTATACACACTAATCTATCTATGCTAATCCTTATTAACGTTAGAAATTAACACTAACATTTGACCATGATCATGTATACATCCTCGGTACAGATGAGCGGCTGGGGGAGTCTCTCTCCCCTCTCCAGAAGGTCTGGAATTTCCCGCGCTGGTATGAGGTCATATGGCTTCATGCCAAAGGTCATCAACTCCCACACAGTCACCCCTGAGATAGAAAAAGCCAAGCCTCAAAGGTTATTTTAAACCAGAGGGTTATCAGTTACAGCAGACAAACTGTGAACCCATGCGGATACAGACCGTAGCTCCATACGTCACTTTGGTGTGTAAACTTCCGGTGCAATATAGACTCAAGTGCCATCCATTTGATTGGTACCTATTCAACACATACACATAATTGTATTCTCCGTAAATACAGGGTAATGGATCCCACACACTGTTTCCAAATTCACTTTCAGCAGACAAATACACACACCTTTCCCCCATCAGCATGGTACTCCTTCTCATCTATGTCCAGCAATCTGGCAAGCCCGAAGTCTGTGATCTTCACATGGTTTGGGTTTTTGACCAGAACATTCCTAGCTGCAAGGTCTCTGTGAACCAGCCTGACATCTTCAAGGTAACTCATTCCCTGGGTACACAAAGAATCACAAACGAGAACATAAGCACAAAATGAATGTACCTGAGAAGTACCTGAATTACCTAACCTATGGCCGCAAAGTCTTTCATATTCATAGTCTATCCAAAGTATTTTTACACATCTCAAAATAAAAATGATATGTATGTGTAGTGTATTTTCTGCCATTTCTTTAGCAAAGCATCTGTGAGTCCATCTAACACTTAAAAATCGTGGTTTGGTTTAGTTTGTGAATTTAATTGTAAAGGTCTGCAAATTAAATAAATATAGTCTGCCGCCATCAGCAGAGGTGACATTCTTACCTTAGCAATCTGTACACACCAGTTAAGAAGGTACTGAGAGCCGATGCGGTCATCGTTCTCTTTGACATAGTCCAATAAGCAACCGTATGGCATGAGCTGCGTGACCAACTGAACCGTTGATGTCAGACAGATACCTAACAAACGGCAAACATATGGGCTCGATACACCCGCCATCACATATGCCTCCTGTGGACAGATGAACATAATACAGAAAAAGTTGTAAAAAAAAAAAAAATGGTAATGTCTTATGGTAAAATATAGAAATGTAAGGAACACTTACATCCAGGATTTCTTTGTTGGCTTTTGGTGAGGTGTTCTCACGCAAAACTTTGATGGCTACTGGGATCTTGACATTCTCTCCATCAGGAGCCCAGATACCCTGGTCAAATGAATGCGGTGAAACTACATTAAGAATGATAATGTAGAGCAAGGCTTCCCAGAAAGAGGCACCTGCTGGTATTTTGTGAAGTTGATGAGAAGCTACTAATTAATTATAACAAATGTAAGATGAAAACAAATAAATTCAGATATAGCTTAGTTAGATTATTTTCAAATCAAAGACATCAATTTAATGTAATAATTGATATAATTTTGTTTTTTAGTGTCTCAGAGTGGCTTGATTACCAGCAATAAATAATAATTATAATCATTAATAAAAAATATAATAATTTTAAACAGCAATATACTTCTTGTCTTCATTTTTATCATTAGAATGATAATACTTTAATAATAATGATTTAATATTAAAAAATAATAATATAAAATTACAATATAATTTTATATATTTACTATTACACATTATATGAAAAATTTCATATTATCCAATCACATGTACTTCATTCCTAAAAAGATGTTTGAATCCACGTTAAAGTCCAAAATCAAAGCCAAATCAAATAAAAAATAACACATTAATTAATGTCATGAGACCATTAACCAACATCAAAGGACTAAGTGTTGTTAAAGCTGCAGTCCATACTGTTTTGGTTAAAAATATTGGCTCCTTACCTCAGCCCTATTCACAACGGCAAGGTTATTACAATGTTTTCTAATTGAAATGGTACTGGTAGACTTTCGCAAGAAATTCAAGCATGCTGGCACACCATTACTTTAAGTCTTGTAAACAAAGTTTCCGGGCTAGAATAGCTATATTATATACATCCCATGTAAGGGTGCTGTAAGTGATTGTTTAGCCTTTTCTCGCAACAGCTGAAATAATTATACATACAGTTTTGATGGCAGATTGCAATCATTGTATTTTTGTGTTTACGAACACATGTACAGTAAGTTACCAAAATTAAATAGATTCAATTAATAGTTTCAAATGTGCATCTGATTACAGACAGCCTACGTGGGATTACACAAAATTTGTATTTGAAAAAAAACCAATTCAAGAATAAAATCATTTCTGGCATGACTTTAAAAAAACTGAAATGTGTATGTAATGCTAATACATCATTTATATATATGCAATGCTGATGTTGTTAACATTACCAATCAGAGAAAAAACAACCACACATCTAAATATTAGATACTGTATGTCTTCGCTGAGGAGTCATGCTGGAGCACTACCCACCTAAAATGTATGGACTGCAGCTTTTAATTATTGAAATGTTAACATACAATCTCAGGGGAAATGTCTGAGAGGTTCAGGTGACAAAACATTTGGGAAACACTGATGTAAAAAATTAAATTAGAGGTTAAATGTTTAAATTCCTTTGTGTACAGCTAATAGAGGTCATAACTACAACACTCAAAAACATTCTACTTTGCCAGTTTTGGAATTTAAGTACTAATATTTTCCCAATCTGCTGATTACAGGCACTAGTGTTGAGACTGTTGAGTTTTTGTGGTGCCCTTAGTCAGTCGGCACTGTCATGAAGTCTTTTTTAAGCAGCTCCAGAGGCATTAGTCAAATTGCATTCTGTGCTCAGGTGACTGGATAAAAAATGTGTTCATGAACTAAGGTAGCAGTATGCAAGTCCCACATTTCTGGGGCTATGAGTACCAGCTGAACAACTAATATGAGATGTTGAAGTATTGTAACAGATAGCTGACCTTATAGACTGTGCCAAAGGCTCCAGAACCCAGCACTCTGAGCTTTTTCAGCTCGGTCTCCTTGAGAATACGCATCTGAGCCTGGTTTGGCATCGCTCCGCTTGGGGTCAGGGGCTCTACCAGCTTCAGGAAAAAAATCAATTCAACAGGAGGACAGCTTGTAACATGCCGACTTCATTTACACAGCAAAGGGCCAATTCTAAGTTTGATGGCGCACAAATCCTACTGCACTGATCTAGTTGACAAAAGAAAGCTGGACAAGTAGAGACTGAATGATTTGTGCCGCTTAGTTTTAATAAATGCTCTTTAAAACTAAGTTTGAGTTACACTACGATTTCTTAAGTTATAAAATAAGGATTGAAAACAATCTACATGCAAATGAAACATACTGCAGAGTACTGACCTCATGCTCTTGTATTCTCCTCCTCATTGTTTCTTTCCTTTTGTGGTGTTTCTGTCGTCTTAGGTATATCACCAGCAGTGCCACCAAAATGAGAAAAAGAAACAGTCCACCAACTGTGATTGCGACTGTTGTTCCAGGCCTGCAGGGTTTTGGAACAGACAATTTGCTTTAAGCAAGACTTTACAATCTGTAGCTAAAGTTATACTGTAGATTGTATCGTAATCATGTGTTTATCTTATAGTGGTTGTTGTCATGCTTCTGCTGCGTAAAAGCCTTAACATGTAAGTTAAGTTAAGTCTGGCTGAAACTCATTTGTGATGTTACAACCTCTACTTTCTTAAGTTGCCAGTTACACATTTTGAGTACAATGCACATTAGTAAAAGGATCTGTTTTCATTTTTATTTGTCTATATACACCAAAAAATCCAAAAAAATGCAACCCATGCACAATTCTGTAGTTTTTCCCGTAACTGCATTTTCTGTGCGGGGAAAAAAACCATGAAACTGGCAACACTACCCTTATCACACAGATAACCTAATTCTATATGGTTGCTAGGGTTGTGGATAATAGTCAAGGCTAATAATTCACCCAAAAAGTCACGAAAACTTAAAATCATGTATAAACACAACCTATGATATTCAAGTCTCCAAATAGGTCCCTCCTTCACAGTAAATACATTTTTCTGCCTTGTTGTCCACCATAAGAAAAGGGGTACTTAGTTGACCCTTTCGAGAGTGAATGTCCTTGCACACCAAGTCGTATGAGTTTTTGGATTTTTTTCATCCTTTCCTCTCAAAATGCTTGCTATGAATGCGAAAATGAAAACCTAACTTGGTCTGATTTATTTTTTTATGATGATGGAGGAGAGTTTTCGAGGCAGTGTGTACTGTATACGTGATTGACACAAAGTAAGGTCGTATTTATTTTTCAACGTGCGCAAATTTTATACAAAAATTTCGAAGGTTATTACAGGTTATTATTTGAGATTAGAGGTTTGTTCCAACCTTGTGCAGAATTAAAAGTGATGTTTACACTACTAATGCATGCGATTATTATAAATACACACATTTGATAAAGTCTTACCCAGTTTTCTTTTGGATGGGGCACCCTCTATCATCCAGTGGACACCTAACGGTAAACACAAACCAAAACATTTATATCAAATCTTAACTGCTGCATGTGAGCTGACATAAAAATCCATATGCTCAGCGAGGGACTCACGAGACAGTGCAGTTATTCTCGCAGGGCAGACAGTGTCCCGTAGCATTGAAGTACTTCCACACGGTGTGCTGGTCCTCTTTCACTCCACTGGGACAGCGCTCGACACATACATCTCCATCTTGAAAGTGCAAACACTCCTTACAGTGTTCTGGACCCTGCACAAGAAACACAGTTTAAACTTTAATTAATACAAAGATTGTAAAAAAATGTTTCTGATGTCAATACAATTGATTTTTGCTTCTAATTTATGGTACATTTTTGTTATTTTTACAACATTAAGGCTAGTTATTTGTGTGTGTGTCTAAAATTACCTACATTATGGAAACCAAACGTCCCTACAATGACAGTAATACCAGAATTGTTTTTGTCATGTTGGGACATTTTTTTGGGTACCCATGAGGAAGCACAAGCTTCTGAATCATACAAAATGTTTAAAATGTTAAAAATGCAGAATGTTTTGTGTGAGGGGTAGGTTTAGAGGTAGGGTTAGGTTAAAATATTTGTTTCTGTATTAACATCTTACTGGGCCTGTACAGGAGGCAGAGTCGTTGACTAGTTTACACTCTGAATGGCAAGGGACACAGTTTAATCCATCCTCAAACTCCCGCACTTGCCTGTGGGCATAGAAGCATAGAAAAACCACAACAGCATATAAAATCTAGATTCTATTGTATGACATTAGCAGTTAGTAAACGTAAAAAAAACAACAAAAAAATGAAAGAAATCTGCTTATTCATACATTACTCACCCATGTAGGACATTACACTGCTGCGTACACTCCGTCCCACGTTTGTAATTCACACATGACACACACTGACTAGGTCCAGGCCCCCAGCAGACTGCGTCTGCACACAGGGGGTCACATACTCTCCCCTCTGAAACTACAGAGAAAGAAGAATGCCCAGTGTTTGATTCCATAGTGAAGCGTGTAATGGAATATTACTCACTATGGAAAATTAAAAAGCAGGAACAAACAAATTTTTCTGGAAAAATAAATGTAGACAATGCATACCCTTGTAAAAAAAAAAGTAATATATTTAAAATACATTTATTTCATACTAAGTGTACAGTATAAAATGCACAGTATTGTACAGTATGCAGCGCTCTAGTTAGTCCGACAAACATAAGAATGGGCTCTAACCACAAGTTTGCTGGTCTTGGTTGTTGTTGCTGATGAGGTTGGGTCCCTGTGTGGGGTGGAGCAGTGAGTCCCAGGGCAGAGAGGAAGTGTAGCACAGTCTGGAGTTATTATGAATCAGCACTATGCCTCCACTGACACTGCGCAATGAACGCAGCCCGAGAGACTTGATCTGCAAAGACTGAACTCCCAAAGAGAAAACACCCCTGCAGAGAAAGAAAGATGATTTAAATACATCAACTAGATCAGAGAAGCATATATACATTATACATTTAGGCATTCTTTTTTTTTTTTGAGTTCTAAAATGTGAAATATGACCTAAACTAAGTACATTCATTTGTTCAGTCTGTGTGGTTGACTTGAAAACAGACATAACATGAGGCAGGTGTACAGGATAATCATTAACCTTTACAACTAACATGAAACTGCAGGTTTGATAAGTCTAACAGACATTAGACAAACAAGAACAGTGGGCAAATAGTCTAGCAAATCATGTTTGTTTAAAGACAGTATAAGACAGGAAATAAGGAACAAAAAGCAAGAGCTACTTTTAAAGTAAGAACCAAAAACAAACATATACTTACTTGTAAAGCATTCTTCCTCTGATCACCTTCAAGTTCTCAAAAACATTCAGGTCAAGCAAATAATCTGGCCATGCATCTATGTACAGATATCCTAAAATACAAATATAAAGTTATTGCAAATGGAAATTTCATGTAATCCTTGATTGGTACAACTAGTATTGTTGTTGTGTAGATACTTAATCTATATAGACTTGTATTTCCTTTGTATTGTTTATGATGTTATGTTAAGTCCATATGAGCTGTGATCTTCACCTGTGATTTCTTCTATTGTCTTTAACTTTTCCAGGTGTCTCAACTGCAGGCCAGATGAATTGACAGCTGCATTTCTGTATTAACAACACAAGAGTTTTTAATACAATAAGTGTAACATTAGGTATAATAATATCACAGCTATGGATAGAAATATTTCGATTAGAAGATGCGATTTAAAGTCAGCCTTCATGTCATTGCAATCCCATATGTGTTTTTTTCTTTTGTAAAACACAAAAGATAAAAAAAAACTAGGGCCGGGACTCGATTAAAAAAATTTATCTAATTAATTAGAGGCTTCGTAATTAATTAATCGAAATTAATCGCATATAAATATTTGACCTGAGAACCACGCTAGCTGCTATATGTGCTATATGATTCGCTTGCATTGGTGCGCCGGTTTTACACTGCATGCATTAGCAGCGCGGAAGCTGCGCGTATGCAGAACAGGAGCAGCGCGCGCCGGTTGTGCTACTGGCAGCGTTTGTCGCGTGCAGCTTGTACTGCAGTAGGCTATAGACAAGCATCTTATTCGTCGTATTTTCCAGCATTCTTCTCCGAACACTGTGTGCTTTATGTCATTTCGAGCATACTTTGTTATGAGACTGTCTGTATTATAGTGAATAAGATAAACTTGAGCAAAGTTTTCAATATGTGTTTATGAAAAAATAGCAGCGCCTGTCAGGAAAAATTATGTCTGACCCTTTTCACATTTTTTATAAGAAATATTACATCTTGCCGTGCAACAGAAGGCTTGCATGCAGATGCTAGATCGAAGAGGATACGCTTTGAGATCCAAGACACATTTTGGAAAGAATTCCAACAATAAAGTGTATTTGAATTAAATAATTGAATTTAAAAACTAATCTTAAAGCTAACAAATGCTTCCAGTTTTATTCATTTAATAGATATTTGAGGTTTGGGCAGAAACTCGTGTAAATTATGTGTTTTTGTGCATTTTATTTTTAACAAAGAGGGATTTGAGAAAATGATGATTTGCACACTGGACAAGAGATACTAAAATAAATATACTAAGTATATGTTACATCCTGATTTTATGTTTTGGGACAACATGTAAAAATATAAAAATGGGGAATTGTTTTGTTTATCTGTACTTTTGACTTTTTAATTTTATTTTAAAGTTAATTTAATGTAATTTCTTTCATTAATGTAAAGATGTTACTGTTTTTTAATTTTGTACAATTTAGTTTTAATTTGTTGTTGCTAGATTTCACTGTATACTGTATCTCAGTTGAGAAATACAGATTTCAGCATTATTAGTAATCTGTGTGTGCATTTTCCTTCAAAACAAGCAACTTGAGTCAAACCACTTGTAATAGCAAATCGCAATTTTGACCTTAATAATCGGAATGTGAAATTTTTCCCAAATCGTGCAGCCCTAGTTCCAGGGAATCATGAGTAATGAATAAAAAAGATGCAACAAGGTAAGCCTGTGACTTTTAAACAATACTTGCACCTCAAAGCAGAGCAGATGAAACACAATAACAAATGCTCGTTTCATCTTGCCTTCAGAGGCAAAGACCTGGTTTTATGATGGCCAGTTACTCAACCACATGATCTCTTGATCTCTTAAATGTTCCTAATATCCAACTTTTGTGTTCCACAGAAGCATAACAGGCAACTTGATTGTAACAAGGCAACATTATTGGAAGTTTAAGGTAAACAACTATCCTTGCTTACACTTTGAAGGAGTCTGAAAGAAAAGCCAAACTGCCGTAGATTTTCTCACAGCCTTCGAACATGCCAATGTTGGTGTCATCCACCACTGACACCCCTTGAAGGTTTCCCATTCCTAGTCCATAACACACTAACAGACATATGTAAATTAATAAGATAAAAATAGGAGAAATTATGCTAACATTTACAGTATGTCCAAAGATATATACAGGTCCTTTTAAAAAAATATGCATATTGTGATAAAGTTCATTATTTTCTGTAATGTACTGATAAACATTAGACTTTCATATATTTTAG
>JAUMHQ010000069.1:4705592-4717636 GCA_032361165.1 Enteromius paludinosus
TCCATGTACTGAACTGTTATTATTCAACCATGCCAAGGTAAATTCAGTTTTCCATTCTATGGCACCTTTAAATATTTTATAAATACATACTGTATGTCTTTAGATATACGTAATATATTTTAAGTAAACAAAAACCTTTATTTTGGATGTGATTTATCACGATAATTTAGTTTTACAGCACTATTAAAAGTATTATTTAAAAGGTAAACTGTTAACTGGAAGGCTAAAGACTGAACATTCACTTAGGAAAGCTGTTGAAATTATCCTTCAAATATGTAACAATCTTTAATATTTAAATAAATCACTTATTTTAGACAGTCTGTCACCGATTTAACTTGTAGAGTTCTATTCTGACATCGGCTTTTAAACATTACGTGGGTTTGTTTGAGTTAAGATGTGCAAAGACACGCTTGACTGTTATTGAGTGACAGAACTCTATCCAAAATATTGCAATACACATAAAAGGGGGAGTAGGGCAACGTCAGTGTTACTGCGCCTATGAGATAATATTGAATATTTCCATCATCACATTTAATCACATTTCAACGTTTTTAAATGTAAACACCCCTTTTTATCTTAGCTTATTTATATGTATTATTTTTATTTTTATATACATACAATAGTTAGCACTTTATTTTACAATGTCCTTGTTACACATACTTAGCAAGAACTTCTACATAATTACGTGCAACCCTAAACCAAATCCTCATTTAGCTTAAGCACATGTTATTAATGAATATTATATTCACTACTTAAATGTATAATTACACTGTGACATGGACACCTTAAAAATAAAGTGTAACCAAAGATTTATTACTGAATATTTTAGAAGCATTATACTGTATTGAAAGATTGATAAATATCTGTAGGAGTAGTAGCGGTACCTTGCCCTTTAAGTTTCTGCACCAATCCAGCAGCTCGAATGAGGTCTGGTCCTCTCTGCACACCATCTCTTTGCTGCAGTAACAGTCAATAACATGAGCACTGGACCACTACCATACTGCACCATGCATGGATTTAAATGCAAACAATCTTTTTTTTTATTTTTACACTCGTATCATTATTATTATTTCTGAATGGGTTTATATCTCACCTGTCCTTTAGAAAAAGGAGCACCTATTATTCCCACACTGTGATGATGATGCAGGTCTCTTCTGAAAATGTGAAAAGCGGTTCGTAATCCGCTGAAGCTCTTCATCACTGTTATTGTTTATCCAGGACCAGTCTGGAATAAGCGGCTCTAAAATTAAAACAGATTACAGGACGTGTGACGACACGCAGCCTGGTGACAGTCATTGGTCTGCTCGCGCTCTTCTGTCTTAAACTGGGTTTTCTTTTCTGTTCCGTTGAAGAAAAGTAACTGATTTTAGATGACGCCATCGCCTAATTTGCACACGGAATGGATAATTAGCATAAACATGGAGTGACTTGGTACACTGGAATAGTTTGTGGCCCTAGAAATGTTCAGATCTCTAAAATTTTTTGTTTCATGCTTTTATGAAAAAGTGAACATATCACCTATTTTTTTTGCGCAGGTTACCTGGAATATATTTTAATAATAACAACATTTAATAACAACAATAACATTTATTTAGTAACATGTATTTATTAATCTGTTGTCTGTTTGAGTGTTGTATTTAGTCTAATGATATTTTTGTGTTATTTCAGTACGTGTAAAAAAAAAGGAAAATGAGAAATGTCTTGGCAACACTCTGAAATTGTTTAAGTTTATGTATATATTATTTCAGTTAAGGTTTATTTAATGATGCAAACAGAGAGCAATTGTTTGTCGTTGATTCAGATCTGTTCAAACTGAAATTAGATCAATTTATGATTTCAAATATCATCGTCCAGCGCTGGTTTCATCCAAAAATGTGTCAGTACGCTCAATGTAATATTTCTGAATAGGAAGTGTGCCCAACTAATTATTCCAGAGGTGAGAGTGGTAAGGACAGAAATGGATCGAATTGGCAAAACAAGTCCAAGCTGCATCACAAGTCATGTGGTGTATTGATATCATTTAGAATATTCAGGATCGGTGCAGATGGCCGTCATGTCAATGAACTACAGAGGATCAGTCTCGAGGGCTGTTGTGGTCATCAATAGGTGTAGGTCCACTATCTGATCTGAATTTGGGTGCTACAACATACATACAACATACTTGAAGGATTACAATGCAATAACAGCTTATTCAAGAACTGAGGAGCTAAATAACGATAAGAAGGATTTAAAAATATATACCATGTTCAATAGGGAGAAGTGTTAACAGAACTGGGCTAATACATTCATACTTTCTGGTTCGAGCGAGAACTCTAAACTGCTGTATTTTGCACTAGCTGGGGTTTATTAAATATGCAGGGCAACCACCCAGTGTATAACAATATTCTAGCATTGAGGACAAACATGCATTAACTTTTCTGCATATGTCATTGGAAACGTGTTGCAATTTAGACATACTTTGAAGTGCGTCTTTTTGGCTTTCAAAAAAAGTAATGATCTTCGTACTGAGCCTTGAGGTACTCCATATTGAACCTGTGATTGATATCTTTTCATTACAAGTACACATTAAGCAGTTCCACTAATAGCAAAATAATTGTTTAATCTATTCAAAAGAATGGTTGATAGTGTCAGATGCAGCGAGGCCCAGTAATACTAAGAGAGATCAAACCAAAATTGTTTGATAAGATCAAGCCATTTGTAACTAATGAGAGCGATCTGTAAATAGTTTAAAGAATTTTAACTAATTCTCTAGGCTTAAGTTGTTTATATTAATCAGAGGCGTAATATCAGCCAGCTTAAAAGAAACCAAACATTCTAATTACACTAAAGACATAATAATGTTAAAAAGAGGATCCATGCCTTCTACAAGCTTCTCTTCCAGTAGTTAAGACAGTATGGGGTCTAAAATACATGTTAATTTAATGATTTAATAAATTCAGACAGCTCTTTTTTCTCCTATAGCAAAAAATAAATGAAATTGTTCCTGTTTGCAGTTTACTGTCTGATGCAATACTGTAGCAGATGGTTGCATGGTTATGGTTTCTCTTTGTAATATGAATCTTGCTGCTGTGGTGTTGGGAAATGCCTGAAATTAAAGCTAAGAAATTAAACCATTTCAGTAGTAACCCATTAAAACTCTTGTTAATGCAAACAAAGTATTGAAAACTCCTTTCATTACACTCTTTTCATTTTTAGCAACCAAACTCAAATGCACATTTTCCAGACCCATCTATTTATGATATTCGGATTGCAGAGAAGTACATCAGCATACATCAGACAATTCAATTAAAAAAACACATTTCTTTTTAAAAACAATAGACACATTTAAACATCACATGTTGTTTTATGGAAGTCTACTGTACTTAATTGATTTTTGGCTTTTGAAATTTACATATACGTGGATACAAAGGTTGTTGCTCCAGCAGAGCAGTTCAACCCTAAATATTGTACAAGGATAACACATGCACAATTAAAGGGTGTAAGAAGTGCCTGTGATAATGTGAAATCAGTCCAAGTCGGATTAAAAGTAGCTTTGCAGTGGTTCACCGAGGACAGTCTCCATTTCATTAATGACCTTCTGCACCTGCTGCTCCACTTCCTCACACTCATCTGTGAAACAAGGAGAAAGAACTAAATTCTGAATTCTGGAATATTTTGATTGTTAAAGAAACAGATTAAAGTGTTCTTAAATGCAACAAAGATGAGATGAAGTACTTTATTCACGAAACCACGTGAGCCCATTTAAATAAATATTGACAATGTTCTTACCCTCCATAAGCTCAGCCAAAAAAGGGACAGTTTCTGGCAGAAGAACCATGTAGCTCTCTCTCAGCTTTCTAGCCAACTCCAGCAGCATGACAAGTGCAGAGAAACGCACCTGAACAAAAAAAGCAAACGCCATCATTTATTTTCAATTCTGTCTTAAAAAAAAATTATGCAGAGAATTCCAATATCAATAATAATTTTACAGAACAGCATTAAAATTGTCTGCTAATATTTATGCCCCTCTTTATTTCTTTGCATTTAAATGTTTACCTAGAGCTTTTCGATTTTGTGAAGAGGGTATAATGTCTCCTCTCAAACATGTGGCCGGTGATTGCCTGGCTGGCAAGTATTACTATTTTATATACTCTGCAACACCAATTTTTACTTTTTTTTTTAAGGTGCTAAGGGTATTTCATCCACAGCCTCAAGATGGCGCAACAAAATTCATTCACAATTCACCTCGCTGATTTTATAAGTTTGTCCAATGACAAAAAAATTAAAAGAACATAGCACATCAAAAGGAAAATTGAAAAAATAACTTTAAATAAAAGATAGAAACTGATTTGCATTTTATTGAGTGAAATAAGTATTTGAACCCCTACCAACCATTAAGAGTTCTGGCTCCCACAGAGAGGTTAGACACTCTGTCTTAACTAGTCACCTGTATAAAAGACACCTGTCCACAGAATCAATCAATCAATCAATCAAATCAATCAATCAAGCAGACTCCAAACTCTCCAACATGGGAAAGACCAAAGAGCTGTCCAATGATGTCAGAGACAAAATTTAGACCTGCAAAAGGCTGGAACAGGCTACAAAACCATTAGCAAGAAGCTGGGAGAGGTGGTGACAACTGTTGGTGCAATTGTTCAAAAATGGAAGGAGCACAAAATGACAATCAATCGACCTCGGAATAGGGCTCTATGCAAGATCTCACCTCGTGGGGTGTCAATGATTCTGAGAAAGGTGAGAAATCATCCTAGAACTACACGGGAGGAGTTAGTTAATGACCTCAAAGCAGCTGGGACCACAGTCACCAAGAAAACCAATGGAAACACATTACACCGCAATGGATTAAAATCCTGCAGTGCTCGCAAGGTCCCCCTGCTCAAGAAGGCACATGTGCAGGTCCATCTGAAGTTTGTCAATGAACACCTGAATGACTCAGAGAGAGACTGGGAGAAGGTGCTGTGGTCAGATGAGACCAAAATTGAGCTCTTTGGCATCAACTCAACTAGCTGTGTTTGGACAAAGAAAAATGCTGCCAATGACCCCCAAAACCCTGTCCCCAATGTCAAGCATTGAGGTGGAAACATTTTGCTTTGGGGGTGTTTTTCTGCTAAGGGCACAGGACAACTTTACCGCATCAACAGGAAAATGGACGGAGCCATGTATCGTAAAATCCTGAGTGACAACCTCCTTCCCTCTGCCAGGAAACTGAAAATGGGTTGTGGATGGGTGTTCCAGCACGACAATGACCCAAAACATACAGCAAAGGCAACAAAGGAGAGGCTCAAGAAGAAGCACATTAAGGTCATGGAGTGGCCTAGTCAGTCTCCGGACCTTAATCCAATAGAAAACCTATGGAGGGAGCTGAAGCTCAAAGTTGCACAGAGACGGCCTTGAAACCTTAGGGATTTAGAGATGATCTGCAAAGACGAGTGGACCAAAACTCCTCCTAAAATGTGCGCAAACTTGGTCATCAATTACAAGAAACGTTTGACCTCTGTGCTTGCAAACAAGGGTTGTGCCACTAAGTATTAAGTGTTTTTTGTTAGAGGGTTCAAATACTTATTTCACTTAATGAAATGCAAATGAGTTTCTATCTTTTGTTTTTTTTTTTTAAGTTATTTTTTTAATTTTCCTTTTAATGTACTATATGTCACTTTTAAAATAAACCAACCATTAAAATTATACTGTTCTGAGAATTTTCATTTCTTATATATATATATATATATATATATATACACACATATTTAAATATATACAAACACAATTTAGTAAATAGACATTAGTACATTAGTATTGTTCCCATTTAAAAATAACAGAATTTTGGCCAATACATCCACCACGTCAGATCTATATCTGTATGTCTATACCTCTAATTTAACATTAGCATACCTTGGGTGAGCTGTGTCGTGTCTTGAGAAGAATCTGATAATTGAGAACTTTCCACTGGGAGTCATCTCGCATGGCAAGGGCAAATTTGCCAATACAGGGCACCAAATGCTTGGTAATGTGGGTCTCGTAGATCTCATCTCCGCCTTGCAAGTTCTCCAACTTGACACGCATAAAAAAAATATATATATATATATTAGATTCCACAATGACAAGAAAAGCAGTTTTACACCATTTTATTTATTTTGGTTTATGGATTAAATGTATACAAGGTAATAAAATCTAGTATCTCATCTGCAGTATTTTTAAGTTAAAATCTGTTTTTTTTGGCAGTTTTGACAACTGATTGTTTAATGCAATACTGCATTTCAAATTGCGCAAATAGATTAGCTCATAGACTGTTTCATCCCTAGGATCACCAGTGTTTTCCAATTCCAGTCCATGAAACACACCTATGGTAGGCATTTTGGTTGTCTCCCTGACTCATTTTAAGTTTCGGCATATCTAATGAGATAAATCAGGTATGTTTGATTGGGGAGACATCCAATACGTGTACATTGGTGTGCCTCCAGGAACAGGGTTGAGAAACACGTGGTCATATTGCTCTGACCTCTACTTTGCTATTGTCAAGCAAAACTACTATATTACTTCTTCAGTAAGAAAAGTTTTAATGTTTTAAAAGGTCTCAGAAAAGCGGAACCATCTACACATTTTGTTTCACTTTAAGACCCTAAATCTGAACTAAAAATGTATCAACAGATCATCCAATAACTTTACTCAAATAATAACTTATTGCACAGGAATAACATGAATGGGGAATAGATTGCAGTTCTTGAAGCATACAGTATATGTGCCATACTGACCTGATCCACCAGTGGGGCTAGTAGTGCATCAGCCCTCTCTTTACTGAGGAAGTGCTGAGTGTCATAGAGGAAGATTTTATGGAGGCAGTCCAACACATGCTGCAGCAGCAGGCTGCTCTTTGCCACATTAATGTCGTCATTATCTTTATCATCATCATCATCTGAATCCTCCTCATGATCTGATTCGAAGAAAGGTTTTTCTATGGGGAGAAGGGGTAGACGTTGTAAAGAAAAATTCTTGGAATATTCTCTCTCAAACAAAACATTTAATCCACATTTCTAAGCATGAGATTGGAACCATTTAACGGTGAGTATTCAGAACTTCATACAAACATACTGAAATGTGCAGACTACCTGTGTGAGAAGGGTTGAGCTGATAAAGCAGTTCAGAGATGGGTTTGACCAGCTGCCCAGCAAACAACACAAACAGTCCTTTGAGTTTATTAGCAAGATTGTCTGCCACTCTGTAGAACGTCAACAGGCGGTTTTTAGAAGCACCATCCATCTTTGACCAGTCAAACAACTGCAGAAGAGCAAAAAAATATATAAATTAACTCAAATCGATAAACAGAAACAGTATAGCATGTCATAAACAGAAAAAAAATAGTTAATAATAAATACATTTAAAAATCAAATAAATAGAGCATTTGGCAACAAATAATTCTTTTTTAACCGATTAATCAACCAGTTTAGCCATCACCACATCCACAAAACCATAAAAAATATTTCGTTTTCAGTTCAGAAGCCCTTGATTTAACTGAATTTGAGATTCTATATAGGTACAGTCTCAAATAACGCTGTAAACTATACAAGAAACCCTATCTGGTACACTAATAGTAAAGGTTAAAATGAGAATCACTTACAAATCTGTAATAGAGTTCACCCCAAAATTAAAATTCTGTCACTGATTACTCACCCTCACGTCTTTCTAAACCTGTAACACCTTCGATCATCTTTAAAACACAAATGAAGTTATTTTTGAAGTAATCACAGAGCCATCCGACCCTCCATAGACAGCAATACAGGTGGAATGAACCCAGATCCAGAAACGTAGTAAAAACATCAGTATAACAGTCCATCTGACATTTAGGAGGATAGGAGAATACTTTTTTGCGCTTTTTTACTCAACTATTCTTTCCCCCTGAGTTATGTCTCCCGCCATTTTAGAGTGTATCGCAATGCATGTGTACACTTTCCACTAGGTGTAAACAAACATTGATTACATTCATGTGAATCCTATTCTCCTAGCATTGCAAAACTAAAGTTGCACCACTGATGTCAAATGGACTGTTTTACCAATGTTTTACTAGGTTTCTGGACCTGGCATAATTTCAGTTCTGTTGCTGTCTATGGAGGGTGAGATGGCTCTCTGATATCATCAAAAATATCTTAATTTGTGTTCCGAAGATGAAGGTCTTACGGGTTCAGAACGACATGAGGGTGATTAATTAATGCCAATTTCATTTTGGGGTGAGAAATTTAAGACAACATGTATTTGAATTTTGTAATAAAATAAAAAAAAAAGTAAATAATTTTGAGAGTACTATTTGACGTTATTTAGTAATGGGAAAATGTTATTTTTAAATAAAACGCCTTTGTGTTTAATGGAACATGTAACTAATAGGGCTAACCAGCATCAATTAACTGCTTGACTAGTGGTGTGAGAAATTATTAGACGATATTTTGCTGAGTGTGTTATTATTGGGCTGATATCTTGAGGACTACCATAGATAGCCAACTCGTGAAGTGCTTTTACCTTTTATGGGCATTTAGCCATTTTTCCTAAAAGTGTGCATTATTTTTTGAGTCACAGAACTCCATCTAAAGTGGCATTTACATGTATTATTTAGTTACAAATGCATTTAAATAATGTCTTGATATATTAAACATAAAATGTCGAAAAAAAGGCAATATGGCAACTAAAATGTAAGTATCTAAATAAATTTTTTGCAAAATAGTGTCATTTCGCACATTGTTAAATATACAATTATGATATTATCGCAGACGATATATATTGCACACCCCTATTTGACTTCTTATATAAAAATGTGGCATTAATTCGCGTTCATTATAAAACTGATCTAGGATCATGTCAAATCCTTAGAGAGTCCATCACTATTATTATTCACGCAACTGAAGTTGCAAATCTTTTTTCTCACTAAACAATAGAAGCTTACTTTGAAGAAGAGCGGTCTGAAGGTCACTTCTGAAAGTTTCATAACCATCACTAGCAGACAGTCAATCACACAGTCCTCGATCGCCCCAGTTTTCTTCAGATCTCCCTATTAAACAACGTTATATTTGGAATCATCAAAAAGTGAAATCATTGAAAAAATAAACTGAAATAGGGGTGTGGAGTACCACCTGGCAATGCTGGGCACGGAAATCAAGAGCAGACAGGAAGAAGGAAGTGAGCTCTGATTGGTGGTTGTTGAGTTGGTCCTTCTTCATGTGAGATATATGTTCCTTCAGGATGAACATCAGAGGACCAAGACGGTTCTGCAACAGGTAACGACAATATGGGTATCAGATGAATAATAAGAAGTGTCCATTCATTTACACTTCTAAAAGTCTTCCAAAAGATAATGTGACCATTTAAACTCTTTAATATTTCTGGGATAAACCAAATCCTACCTGCTGAGAATCCACCATGGTGCAATAGCACTTTGTAATGGTGGGAATGAGGACCCTTGGAGGCACCTGTGTGGCAACAGTGGTGCTGAGCGAGGAGAGACGTACAGACAGCTGAGGGCAAGATTTCAGTTGTTTGGCTACTAGAGTTAGGGCGGTGACCTAGAGCAGAGAGGAATGAGAAGTTTCAAATGAGAACCTTGTAGATAAGGCTGTTCTAAGGTTTAACCTAAACGTAACAACGTGGCATTGATGCCGACCTGTGAGATGGTGTCCTCCAGGTAGGGGCTGATAAAATGCGGCAGCGTTTCTGAAACACGCTGTAGAGCTGTGACAGCACTCAGCAGGTAGATTTCATTGTTCAGGAAATCCTTTCTCTCCTTCAAAGTTTCCAGCACTGCAGACATCAGGCTAAAGACAGGACACATTAATATACAAGTAATAAATGTCATTCACATTTTGCACTTGTGTAAAATTTAAGTATGAAGACTCAAAAGTATACTTCAGTTTTGATGCTTATCATATGCATGCAGCTGAACCCCTAGACTTTTAATATATACAGTATATATATATATATATATATATTTTTTTTTTTTATAGAATGCCCAAACATAGGCAACATATTTCTGGATTATAAGCAATCAAAATATCTTTGTAAATTCATCTCGTAACCTCTCATAGTAGAGCTCATCTGTGCCTGCACACGCTAATGTACAATGTTACTGTATACTGATGACGAAGTTTACATCCCCTCCACTCTACACTAGCAAACGTGTAAAATCCAAATGCCATCCTTTGGGCTCAACAGTACCTGTGTAACTGTGGTATTGCAAGGGCCTTCAGTGTGCTGGTCACCTCAGCTACACACAGCAGAGCACTTCCCATGACGTTCTTTTCCTCATCTTTATTAGCAACAAGCTCCACTGCTGTTTTCAGAACTGGTACAAACGCCTTCTTATGGGCTGAGCCAAAATTTCGGCACAGAAGCTTAAGGCTGTAAAGGGCCGTCTGTCGATTGATAGCCAGCTCTTCTTCTTCCTGTGCCGTGACTCTTCCGTGACTCCGACCCACGATTTTCAGGAGGACGTCAATGAGCTCCATAAGCACAACAATCTATCCGAGAAATGGAGAAAACAAAGTGATCAGCTAATATTTAAACACATTTATTATTGTAGAATATGCAGTCTGAGTTTCAAAGTTATAAATGTCTACACATTTAATTAAAGACATGTTTTACCTGTTCTTTCACCCAATGTGTTCGCTGCTGTAATGTGTTATTGAGTAACTCCATTGCCTTTCTTCTTACTGATGCCAACTGATTACCCATCAGGCCTCTCATTACCATAATGAAGGAATCCATGGGTAGCAGGGCATTAACCTAAAAGTCAGATCATGTTTTATGCATGTGCATTCACAAATTAAAGTGTACTCAAAAAAAACCACAAAAAAAACTTCATATTTTGTGCAACTCTTTCTTGACCAAGGAAAGTCTTACTTTGCTGGGTTATAGATTTGTATGTAAAGGTAAAGATGTTTTTCAATTAAGTAACTTCTCCTACCTTGTCCAAGATGTCATAGGACTTGCTGAGCAGAGCTCTCCAGAACTTAGCTGTGGGTTTGTCTGCATTATCCTCTACACATCGAGCAACTGCATGAATGTAGCGCAGAACCTCCTCCAACAGACTAACAAGTAAACACAAACGTTACATCCTGCCAATGTCACCGCAACCAATCACCATTAAGCCAAGTACTGTAGTCAAGCTTCAACTCACTTCTGATGAAGAGCTTGTAAGGTACTTTCTGTTGGGTCCTCACAATCAGCCACCTATCAGTCAAAAAAATTACACGTTTAGGGTGTCTACAGACAAATCCTAGGGGCATTATTATATTAACATTAAATCAAATGCTTCCCGCTCTAAACCCACCTTCCCAACAAATTTGTCTGAGCCCAGAAGCTGGGCCATAAATGAAACGGAGAGGAATTTAAAATGGCGGAGGTCCTTGCCACTATGAGCCTCCACGTTGAAGATCACATCAGAGACAGTTTCTTCCTTCTTCACAGTACTTCTTCCACGGGTCCTCTTTTTCTGCGATGCTGGCCAGAGAAAATATCAAAGTGTTTTTTTCAGTTCTTTAACTTCTTGATTCGATTCAAGAAGTCGATTCACAAAGTAGCGCTCAACTAACTGTGAATAATGTTATACACATGAGGGACCCCTGCCTTAAAGTTTAAAATGAACCAAGTCCACACCTAAATATAAAAATTGTTTTATACAAACATTGTTCATAACTACAAATAAGGCAGTTGTGAATACAAAAAGGTATAAAAAATAAACTGCACATATTAGCTTCTTAATATTAATATGTCCTATAATTAATATTCTTTAGTAACATTTTTTTATTTTTTTTCATATTCGAAAAATTGAGTTATGGACACTGAATGGGTTTCTTGGGGTAAATGTTATCTTAAGTGACAAATGTTTTTGATGTTTTCCAAAAGTGATACACGGAGTGATTAGTTAGGACATGATACATTTCAATAATCAATGCCGCTTAAACTGAGGCAGATACAGCCATCTGTCAGGCACATTTAAAGGGATAGTTCACCAAAAAATGAAAATTTGATGTTTATTTGCTTACCCCCAGGGCATCCAAGATGTAGGTGAC
>JAUMHQ010000069.1:4723030-4734925 GCA_032361165.1 Enteromius paludinosus
TATGTCCATGTACTGAACTGTTATTATTCAACCATGCCAAGGTAAATTCAGTTTTCCATTCTATGGCACCTTTAACTCAATCTGCTCATGATATAAAAAGATAATGTCTATTCAGAATATACTCTTTTTTTTTGCCTGCATTACTATTAAAAGCTGCTTTGCTATGTCCTACACAGTTAATGGTCTTTGTAAGAATATAAAGCTTTTTCTAAATGTCCACCAACCTGCTCCAGGGTGATAATCTGGAAAGTAGGCATAGTAGGGTACAGCTTTGCGGACGTGCCCAATGCCCTAATGAAGACCTCTAGGCATCCAGGGTCCTTAACCAGCAAAGGTGCAGATGCCTCACTGAACTTGCTAAGCAAGAGCCGCAGGAGGTGGGCCTCATCTGGCAGGAAGGTGCCTAAGCCTGGATCACACTGCTCGAGAAGCCGCTCCACAGCAGGCAGAAGAATAGCCAAAATGGGCTGGACAAAGGCCATTAGCATAAGAAAAGCATGACAAACGTCAAACACTTAAGTAAAAGTAACTGATAATTACTATGTGCGACTTTGAATACTTCAGATACTGTACAGCTTGTGTGTAATTTGCAGAGCAACGATGGATTTTCCCACCCAAACTAAAATGATCAGTTTGGTGACAGTACCTCTCCATGAATGTCCTGAAGTGCTCGAAGCAGTGTTTTGCAGGTGTAGGCAGGGCAGCAAGGTGATTGCACACACTGAAGGAGCAGCTCAACTGATGCCAGCTTTTTCCTTTTATCTTTTAACAACAGTCCCTCCTCATACATTTTGGACAGTGCCTACGGTAAAATCAAAAGTAATATTTCAGTTTTGATTTAGGTTTTGAACACTTGTAGAACTTACTCAACACAAAATGGAAAATCCCGTTTTCCAAAGCTACCATGCTGTATTGTGCTTTGACTGACCTGGCTGAGATATGAGGCGTCAGCGATGATTTCCTCTGATGATTTGAGGAGGTTCTCCACTAACGGATAATAAGGTGATGAAATGACCCCTGATAGAGTGTGGAGCACAGCAATGCCCGCCCTCCGAACTTCACACACGCCTGAACACAGACATGCCAGCAAGGACGGCACCACTGCAAAAATAAGACCAGTGAGTTGCTCATGGCTGACTCCCTCAAATTAAAATTAAAACAGTAAAAGTTATTTTTGCTAAATTAAATTTTTTTAATCTGTTACCTACAAACATATTCATAATTTAAAATAATTAGCAAATATATTAACGCTACTAACATTACATCCCAAACAGATGTGCACAGAGCCAAAATAAAACCAGATTTAAGTAAGATCATACCGACATACCTGGCGAGGAAGCTGATGCCAGCAGGTTGAGGGTTTTCACTGGCTCATTGCAAAGAAAAGCCTTTCCCACATAAAGAGCCTGAGTTTGCAATATGGCACTAACTTGACAATCCAACTGATCACCCAAATTATTGTTGTAGACCCATAAAAGAGAGAGGAATCTAAACAGATGTATTGGCTCATTCAGGTGAACCTGCAAAATGACACGGCCAGAGAGAAATGAGCCATCTGAGCAATGCCTTTTCTTACTAAGAAGAAATAGTCATGTTAACAATACATGGCAGTATCTGCCATAATTATAGTATGGCAAGAGTGACAAATATGCTCAAGAACTGCATGTTTATAAAAACTACAAATGTGCCTCAGCTATACAAGTAAAATTAAAAATCAACAGCATGATATTCCACCTAGAGGCATTAAGTATAATGCAGTGTTAAACAGTATCTATGAAGAGAACACTGTACCTGTAACAGAGGCTGCATTAGGTTCTTGAAGCAGGAAGCCAAGGGCCCTTGACTGGCCCCTGATATCACAACATCAAACAAACGAAACATCAGATGCAGGTAACAGCAGGTATTGGCGTCCATTTTCTCTGGGTTCCACCATGTCTCAGCTGAAAAACAAAATCTTTTTAACAATTACATTCAAAAAACCTTACGATCTCCTTTTAGATATCTTTTCTAACGAATCATTCAGGGAAATTAATTTGGGCCCATTTTGAGATATGGGCATATTTATGGTCAAGGAGACTTGTCCAGATGATTACTACTACTCAGTAGTTTGGGGTCAATACAATGTAAGTTTGCACAAACTGTATGTATATAAATATGTTCACTGCTAAATAAGCAGTCCTGTACCTTTAAATGCAGAATCTGGACATTTGAGCGCTGTGATGAAATGCCGTAGAAGTGACAGAAGAAGGAGGCCTTGTTCTTTCTCTGCATTGAGGCCAGAGCTCATTTTCTGCAGAAACTCACCCAATACCACACAGAGCGGCGGACAATCATTTATCTGCTCACTCGACATCTAACATTCAATAAAGAAAGAAGGGAAAACTTAACATTAGACCTAGGTAAATACAATAGTGTAAGTTCAACCAAATAACAGTGTAGATGTCAAATTTACAACACACACAAATACTATTAACTGTATTACTATATTTAATTTTTTTTTTTTTTTCATAATTCCTTTTTCTAAACAGAAATTATAAGAAAAGATGTTTCTGCCTTTGTGCTCTGACCTGTTCAGGTTGTATTGTGTAGACCTGTAGCAGTAAAGGTTCCAGAAGTTTGTACACACACTGTGCTGCGTGGAGATGCTGACTCTCCGTCATGGATTGCAGACTCTGTAGCAGTGCATTACTGAACACCACAAATGCTGCTCTCTCCCGCACACTGCTGCCCTGACGGCTCAAGATATCACACACATTCTGCAGCTGCAAGATTGACAAATGAGAAAACAGAGCTTGAACAGAGCAAAGACAATGTTGGTTTGGCATTAATATGTTGTTCCAATCATGCATTTAATGCGGAAGATGTTTTTATAAATGCAGTGTTTTATTAATCACTGTATGGACAAAATAAACATTCAAACAAACAAATGATTACAGGGTTGAGGTTAAGTAAATGCTCTGCTTAGACAGGAAGTCTGACACTTACAGTGCTGCGTTTGGTTGCATGATCCATGTTGGCCAAGTTCTTAATCAAAGTTGTTGTGAGCATTTCATTGACCACACCGAGCACATCTGATGGAGAGGTTCTGACAAGAACATCCTTCAGCACTATAAAGCAAGAAAAAGATCTCATGTTGTCTTGATGCATTAAGTACTGAATAAATATAAGGTCCCAGTTTCTATTAGGTGGCCTTCATGACTGTGTACTTACATTTGAATTAATCATTTGGTACAATGCACTTATTGTGTACATGCATGCTTTAACATTGTACATAAATAAATTAAAGATTTTTATAAATATATGTAATGACATTTATAACTACATTGTTGATCCATCCCTTAGATCTTAAACCAGCCTTAAACCTAACCATACCCCAAACCTGTCTCTAACCTTACCAATATCCCACCTTAATAACAGGAGAAGTGTTTTGCAATACATTACGAACACAGTAAAGTACATTGTACTTACATCAAAAAGTAAGTACATAGTAGTAATGCCACCTAATATAAAGTGCGACCAAATACAAACTACATTTCAAATGATGGAAGGCATGCAGAATTTTGAATTTCACTGTAAAACAGCAGCAATGTTTACCTTTGGCCCAACCATGAGTAAAAGGATGCTGGGACAGCAAAGTGGTTTCAGCAACACAAGAGGCCATGTGCAGCTCTACACACTTGGGCGTGGCATTGGTCAACACCAGGAAGGGCAGAAGCTCCCAACTAATCTGTGCTTTAAGATCTGGGTTGCTCTCAGTAATACGGGGGTCATCAAGAATTTGCACAGCCACTTTTAGCGCTGAACACCTGTGGAAAAAACCCCCACATAAAGCTTAACTACTGCTTTCTTCTTAGTGTGAAAAATGCATTTTTTATGTTCTTATGTTATTTAGAAAAAAATGGTTGTTGTTGTTGTTTAGGACACAGGATTTAAATTAAATGCTCATGTTATATTTTGGATATATGAGTTAATGATGTTTAAAACAAGCTCATAAGTTCATATTGACTGCACCCTTAATTATAATTGGATGAAAACAGCATCATAGCTTAACGATACATTACAAAACCTATTATGCGTAGTATTTCAAGTCACTATAGTCACGATTTGGCCTAAAATCAAAATCTCGATTAAGAACATTTTAACTCGATTACGATTGATGAACGATTATTTTTTTTTGCCCTCATAGTTCACTGACAAATCTTGTACAGTAAATATGCTCACATATTACAAGTGAGAGACTTTTTTGAACAAAGGATGCATTACTTGATTTTAAAAGGAAACCCGCATCTACTATCTATGATTATTTATTAAACATCAGTGTTGAACAAGGGATATTATAGCACACATTGCCTAAAACTAGGCAATGTGTCACTTTGTTCTTATAAAAAAAGTAAAAATAAATAACAAAATAAATCATTTTCAATGTATTTCTTATTAAAAGTAGAAAATAAGCAGTATCACTTCTAAATAAAATAACTCTTGCATCTTCTGTAAACAAATATTTTAATGTGCAATGTATCAATGTAAACAACAGATTGCTGTAATGAAAATAGAACTCTCCTAAACACGGTTGCATGAGGTGTTCTTAGTGATCTTGTCATGTCACTATATGAACATGAATTTACTCAAAGTTCTTACTATGAAACTTTTCTGGTTATGTCTTGCACATGTCTGGCAGCACAGGAAAAATGTGATCGCGACGGCACAGTGTATCTTCTGTCAAGAGTTTAAACAAGTAGATTAAACCCGCTTCGCTACACTGTAGCCAAGGGAGTCATATCCTTTACGATGCACAGAGACTGGAAGTGCATGGCAGAAGCCCCTCCCCATGACGTGAATTCGCGTTTGCTGTGAAGCGAATTTCACACTCGAATGAAGCAAGTAAACTTTAGGTTTTTTTTTTTCCGAACAGGGTTTAACACTAGTCCTAGATTAAAATAAATGTTAATAGCTGTCTAAACTGGAAAAAGCTTGCACTGAGATAACTTAAAATACATTATTGCCATTGTTTGGTCTTAAAATGCACACAGATAATGCATTTTTGTAAGACACGTCTCTAAAAATCCTTGAAAGTCCTAAATTAGCAAAGGTCTAGTCCTGGCTTAATCTAATTCCTATCCGGGAAACTGGCCCAAAATGTTCAAGCGTCTAACTACACGTGAATAGTGTGATTTATTTGCAAGTTGCGTCTGGGTTGAACATCAGGTAGCTGCACTACCTGAGAGTGTGGGTTGTAGACTTCGTCTCATGCTACCACTAGAGTGAAAGCAATGCCAGCATTCAAAAGTGACCAAAGCATCTGCCAGAAAGCATAGGAACTGAGAAGTGGTCTGTGGTCACCACCTGCAGTCTTTCTAATATAATTTGCCTATAATTTCCTCCTGTTGTCTATTCCATTTGAACATCAGTATGTGAAATTGATTTTCAATCAGTGTTGCTTCCTAAGTGGGCAGTCTGATTACACAGAAGTGTGATTGACTTGGAGTTACATTGTGTTGTTTAAGTGTTCCCTTTATTTTTTTTTGAGCAGTGTACTTATTGTTCTGGAGGTAAAGAAGGTATAACATCAGTTAACTAACCAGTCTGCTGATTGTTTGATGCGATGAAGAAGTGAAATCAAACAAGAAACAGTCTCCTCTGCATCCAAAAGGTCCATGTGAAGCTGTCAGGAAACCATAACATGCATTTAACATTTTGACTGAACCAAAAACAAGACAAGTTTAAAGTAAACTTTCAGCGTTAAAAGTTAACAAACACTGCTTTAAATTAAATGGACCAAATCACCTAGACATCACGAAAAGGAGGGGTTTGTAAAAATTAAATCGCTGAATGAATCAGTTGGGAGTCGTTAAACAAATAAGGTAAAAATAAATGCATATTATTAGAAAATGAAAGTGTTTTTTGACTCGCATGCATGTCAACCGGTTGTCTGGGACTCCCAAAACCGAAATATGAAATACTTTAAAGTTTACATCAGCAAAGCAAATTACATTCATGACTTTGTTATTTTACCTGCAA
The DNA here is from genome assembly GCA_032361165.1 of Enteromius paludinosus. Classification (NCBI taxonomy): domain Eukaryota; kingdom Metazoa; phylum Chordata; class Actinopteri; order Cypriniformes; family Cyprinidae; genus Enteromius; species Enteromius paludinosus. The sequence continues at coordinate 4,729,049 of JAUMHQ010000069.1, forward strand.
GGTTTTAAGGGCAGACAGCACAATCTCTGGCACGTCATCCTTTATTCTCTCCAGCAATGCGTTCTTCAGAAATGCCTCATCAACTCCTTTCTGCTCCATAAAAACATAAGAGTCAGATGAACGTTAACTCATTAACTTCATTAATCATTAATGTGGGTCTCATGGATGGAAGCTAAAATTAAAAGGAGAATAAAAAAAGATACACACATGTTCTGAGGTGAGGATCTTGTTTAAGTAGTCTACAGCCATATTCCTCACAGAAGGTAGTGGATGATTCAGACTGAGCATCAGAGAGGTGTCTGAATCTGCCAGGATCTACATATAAGAAAGATATTTTAAAGTCTTGCTTTTGGGGTTAGAAGATGTAGATGGAAATTAGTACAAAACATACTAAAATAACTACTTAAACTAGATTAGCACAAGGGCTGTCAAAATTATTTTTCATAGTCGTTGACTACACATCTGTGCCGGTTTCATATGTTCACTCACTCCAGTTCTACATCAGGTTCTGATTATCCTCTCAGAATTTATTGTGTGATAAAGGTCAGCTAACAGTAGAATATTGTATGTTACCTAAAACAAAGTCTAGCTGTTTAAAACAACGAAAGACCTGATAAACCTACTTGATATTTTCCACAGCTCATCGTTAGAGAGATGAACTGATGAACCACAGTTTTTTCATGGTCAGACGACACATTTTTGACATGATTTTCCAATGCCAAATCCAGTGCACATGGATACCTACGAATAAAAACACTTAAAGATAAACACCAGAAACAAAACACTCATTATGAAATAACATTTTAAGAGCTGTACAAGAGAACCTACCTGGATTCAAACTGTCGTACAATAGATTGAATTCTCTGATTAAGAGCTGAAATCCTATCTGGGGGAAGCTCGTTGCAGCAGAAAACATACTTCTCAAGAAGCAGTCTGCTCAAAACAATAATTGTAGAAGATTAAAAATCTGACACATTATCAGATCATCATACAAACATAATGATCTGATCATTCACACATATAAACCACACTTACTTGGCTGCAGTGTTCTCCAGGTTACTGGAGAGATGAAGATTCTGAAGCACTGACTGTAATAGCCCAATACTGTCTGACAAACTTTCATTCTGCTGCTCATCTACAGGGACATGATGAATAAAAAAAGCAATTAACCATGTGATGAAAGCAATTTTAATATGATTACCACTGTGTCATTACGCATGAACGATTCCGGTACTAAAGAGTTACATAATAGTCAGATTAGACATTTCTTTTTGATTACAACTACTTTCCATGTTTAGAGAAGTCACATTTGAACTAAAAGCTGGAATACAGCACATGACATTTGCTCTAATTTTCGGTCTGGGCGTGTCAACACAATCTGCTGAAAACGAGAGCCAGTAATCAGATCTTCAGCAGTCAGAATTGACAGATTTCACACAAAAAACTGCATAGTGCACAGACTTACAAATAGCTTCAGACTATGATTTCATAAAGTCTGAAGACAACAAATTGAGTGTAGAACATTTTAGGGGCATTGTTTTCACATTATTGTTTTCATTTGTCGTGCATCAACTACAATGAGGCACATGTTTTTTCGTGTTTGGACTTCAATGTGTGGAAGTGAATGATCCTCAAATGTTTAGTTTTCCTATGTAACCATAACAAGAATTACATTATCCATTACAAAGCAGGCAAGTGTACATGTCAAGCATGGTAAATGTAGAGTATTCCAGCCTTCAGAAACAATTCTTAGTAGACAGGTTATTTAAAATCATGATGACATATTCTGCCGTCAACAACAGACAAAGTCAGACAGTGATTTATTTTAGCATTATGAACGTTGCTGGGAAACAGCTCCAAGCTACAATCTCATTATTATTATATGGCACCTATGACAAAAAAATGAATGCAGCATTCCTCAAGAGATGAGAAAGTCTTTTGCCATTAGTCTACTACTACAACTACTATACAGCTCATTATTTGGAGCACTTTGGTGTGATTTCCATTTATCCAATCTGTAAATGCCTTCATCTACAATTTACTCCATACAACTGAGAAATATCGGGAGCATATCATCTTAAGATCTATCAATATTTACATGCACAATGGCAAGTTTACATTTGTAGTAGATTAATGCAAACAAGTCAACATGGGAAGGAAATTGCAATGGTCTTTTCATCACTATTGAAACAGATTCTCAAACAAGAAAAAAATAATATATTTTGCCCATTTCTGATTACACACTGATAAATCATTTATGATAAACAAAATTTAGATTTTCACAGACAGACACTAACCATCCTGGACCATCACAGAATGTATAAGATGGGGCAGCAGATAACGCAGCAGGGGACTGATGTCATGGACTGTTGCTATACTCTGGAGAGTGGACACCAAAGTGGGGATAGCGCACAGGTACCCAAATGCCCTAATGGGAAAAGGCACAAGATGACAAATCATTTTAGATGCAAGAATATGTGAGAGAAAATGTACTTAAGTCGTTGGGAAATGTTGGGGATCTTATAAACTACTAATATAAACTACTTACTTTGGACCAACTACACCTTCTTTCTGATTCTGCAAGAGGATGATAATGCAGCTCAAACCCTCTCTGGACAGCGGAGGTGTTCGACGTAGAGACTTGCACAACTGCACGGTCAGAGAGTCCACCAGCTGAGCCTCCATTACTACCTTCACTGCCATCTGACACACGATCATGTAAGTGGCAGCCGCGTAGTCTAAAAGTTGAGATTTCAGGCCCTGGTTATGGGAAGGAAAAAGCAGAAACTTATTTAGGTTTACACATAGCTATACTGGGACCAGTCTTTGAATATGTTTACATGCAGAGCAATACACTTATATTAAATGGAATGTGTCAATATTTGATTTAATCTTGATAACATTTTTAGTCATGTAAGCAGCATATTTGACTGCCATATTCCGTCTAAGACCATTTTCTGAATCCACAAATTAGAATTTTGGAGTTTCATAAGGATAATTACATTTAAGATTACTGTGGTTATATTTGTATTTAAGGCATGGTCAGCAACTTAGGTTATTTTAATAGAAAAACCTTTTTTAAAAATACAAGTATAGCAAACAAAGAAACAAGCAAGTTATATTACGTAAGATTTTTTACATTAACATAATACAAATTCTATAACTTATTCTTGTAAAATTATACTAAACTCTTTAATGGCGATTCGGTACAGAACAGCCTGATTCAGCTTGCATTTCCACTGCCATCGGCACCCTTACTTAATAGGCATGGTGTATGAGGGAACGTAGCGATCAATGATAAAGCATTATAATAAACACAACTCTGCCTTTGCTGTCAGTTTTAATGAACAATAATTGCCATTATAAAAGTATAAGATGCTACCCAAAACAATACAAGCAAGAACAAATAAAAGACGCATGCAACCACGAATGCCTGTTAAATATATTGGTACCAAAAGCGAACTGTATCTCGTGTTTATTCACTATAGAGATGTCAGATTCAGCGGCATACGTAGAAAGGAATAGCCGAGCTTGAGGCTGCTCTAAGCGGATACGCAAACACAGAACGGCCAGCAATCGCCTTGAGCTACGAAATCAGCATATCAAATAGACGCTATCTTCATAAAAAAACTGCAGAACTATATTTTCTCCTGGAAAACTCACTTCATGACACTATGGCCCGGTTTCACAAACGGGGCTTAGCTTAAGCCAGGACTAGGCATTAGTTAAATTAAGATATTTAAGCAATTTTTTCAAAAATGCCTTATAAGAAAATATTACAGATGTGCATCTTAACATAGAACAATGACACTGATATGTTTTAAGATATGTCAGAGCAAGTTATTTTCATCTGAGACAGCTCAAACATGCAATTTAGTCTGGGACTAGCTTAAGCCTTGTCTGTGAAACTGGGGGAATAAGTATTATATTAAATGTATACAAGCCCACAGGAACAGAACACATTTTGAGAGACGACTAATGTGTGAAAATATAAAACTATATATATAAAAAAAAAACAAATTTTTTTGTGTTTGCACACTATTGTAAATAAGCCAATGTAAATAAACTCACGGACAGCAGAGTGGAAAGAGTGAAGGGGATCCCCTTGTATCACACAAAAGTGACAGGTTTAGCTCCACTCTTTTGGTAAGGTACGGTTTGCTATTTTGGTACCGTTCAAAACGGAAACTGACATAACTGCGTACTGCACTCTACAAAACTTGGAAATTGATGTTCTCAGGATCTAAGTTATATTGATGCACGATCAAGAATAATTAGCTATACATCATAACAAACATACGCCCCATCGAAAACATCTCAAACACACTTGTATACATATATTTAAAAAATGTATGCAAATCTGTCTTATGACACTGAATTATTATCTTACCAGTTGTACAAACGGAAGCAGTTTGGCAATAACAGAGTTTGTTATCTTCTCCATGGCGTCAAGCGCAGAAACAATGGTGGATGCATAGAAAGAGAAAATCACGCGAAGCTGTGGACAGTTTCCCTCACGGACAAACCCAGAGTATGCCTAAAACATGATTCAATAAAGTGTTAGCAGCAGTACTGGATTGGCAGACTTTATCCTAGCGCAAAACCTAGCCGGAGTGTCTTACCTTTACTGAATCTGTGACCAAAGAACAAATGAAATCCATGAAGCCTAAATCTTTATAGCAGTGTGTGAGCAGAGTTCCTCGGGCCAGGGGAACACCAGGTTTCTACAGACAAAGCACAGTGTAATTAGCAGAGTCCCAAATTAAGCTATAACTTTCTTTACACCGACTGCATATATGACAGAATCAGAAACGTTATGGCTTACCTGAAGTCCATGAAACCAGTGCCATTTGTGGGTTGGATCTTCAATCTTTAAAATTTGGATCACTCGTACAAACACTTTAGTCTCATGATAAGGCAGAATACAAGCAATCAAGCTGTCTTGGTTGTACAGATGAATGTGGAATCTGAAATCAAAGTAGTATAAGCCAAGATTTTTTTTTATGCTACAATACATAAGGTTGAGTTTATCACACAGAAAATCTGATACAACAGCAAATCTACTCAAGATTACCTGTGTATTAGCCATTCAATGCATTTCAGAGCAGGCTTGAGCAGAAAGTAAGGTGACAGTCGAGTGAGGAAGAGTGAGATGCTCTTGTCCAGTTTCTTGTTAACCTCTTTTGTCTGAACACTGCGCTCTAAAGTCAAAGAGGCTTGACTAAACAGAGTCTCCTGGAACTCACTGAACACTGGGTCAATACCCATCATCTCCTCAAGTCCTGTGCAGCCTGTTCAGAATGATCAATAACAGCAGACATTTAGTTGAGATGACTACTAAATATAATTAAAGTAAATCTTCTGATAAAGGCTAATCAATGAAAAATTTCAATGTGAACTCACGACTTAAGATGACCCTAAACTTGTTTTTTTACATATATAATTTACTAACCAGAAAGAAGTTGGGTCACTAAAGTAAAAAATAGTAAAATTCTGTATCCATTTTTACAGGCTTTGTTAAAGCATTTTGGTGCTTCATGGGAGTGGGTGGTCCCTGCAAGTGCTTTTGGAACGATTTGTTGGTCAAAAATCGCTGATTTTTTAACATTAATTCATTTTGAAAAAACATGAATATCTTAAAAGATAAGTTGAGATGATGCAAATACATGGCTTCATCACAAGTACAGGTCCTTCTCAAGAAATTAGCATATTGTGATAAAGTTCATTATTTTCTGTAATGTACTTATAAACATTAGACTTTCATATATCTTAGATTCATTGCACACAACTGAAGTAGATCAAGCCTTTTATTGTTTTAATATTGATGATTTTGGCATACTGCTCATGAAAACCCAAAATTCCTATCTCAAAAAATTA
>JAUMHQ010000069.1:4745093-4756202 GCA_032361165.1 Enteromius paludinosus
AATTTGGTGTGTTTCACCTGGCTGAGAAGAAATATAGAGCTGAGTATCATCAGCATAACAGTGAAAGCTAACACCATATCTCCTGATAATATCTCCCAAGGGTAAAATGTAAATCTTAAAAAGAACGGCCCTAGTACTGAGCCTTGAGGTACTTCATATTGCACTTGTGATAGATATGATACGTCTTCATTCATTGCTACAAACTGATTACGGTTAGATAAGTATGATTTGAACCATGCTAAGGCACTTCCACTAATGCCAATAGAGTTTACTTGTCTATTCAAAAGAATGTTGTGGTCAATAGTGTCGAACACAGTGCTGAGATCCAATAGAACTAATAATGAGGTACAACCACGATCAGATGATAGAAGTATTTGTACCTCTAATTAGAGTAGTCTCAGCACTATGATACGGTCTAAATCCTGACTGGAAATCCTCACAGATCCCATTTTTCTCTAAGAAGGAATATAATTGTGAGGAAACTACTTTTTCTAGTATCTTTGACAGAAAAGGGAGATCGGTCTGTAATTAACTAAATCTTTGGGGTCAAGTTGCTTGTTTTCATCTAATAGAGACAAAAAGTAATTTTTAATAGTTGTCAGTTATAATCATCAAAATTAAAAGAAATAAACACTTGAAATATATCTGTGTGGAATGAATGTATACATTATATAAGTTTCACTTCTTGAATGCAACTAGTGAAATAAATCAAGTTTTTGAAGATATTCCAATTATATGACCAGCACATATATATATATATATACATATGTATTAAACAGCCGCCCGGCTGTTTCATAAACCCACATCTGCAGTGGAGAAGAAAAAAATATTGATATAGGTTTTAAAAATTTTGCTAGATTTAGTAACGTATTTCTGGGTTGCCAAATCTTTTCTCAAGCAAAAGGCCCTGTCTATGGCACTGTCAGAAAAGCTGACTGAGCATTTACTTTGCACCAGCATTTCTGTGCAACCTAAAATTGAGTAAAAATGAGTTTGAGTTTTTAACCACTCATTCTCAATCTGGAGACTTCGTAGAGTGTTTTTCACTGGTGTGTGAGATCATATAGAGGCCGCAGGCTGAGGAGACAGCATTCAGTCGCTGCCAAGCTGTGGCTGCCTTTGTGTTGGTCAGTAAGTGGCCGTGTCACTTTCTCTCTCTCTCCCTCTCCTTCTGTCCCTTTTTCACCCCCTTTCTTATTTGCAGACAGTATTTGGGACAAAGTTTTCTCCCTAAATGAATTTAACAGCTCTCCATCAAACACAAGGCTTGTTGTGCTGGCTAGGGTGTTGAGTCTTTATTAAACCTCTTTCTCTCCCTCTCTCTTTAGGCCGGAGAGTTGAGGCTGACCTAAGAGGCAGGTCTCACACTAACCGCTTTGTTCTCATTTTCTTCCCTCCCTCTCTCTCTCTGCCCCTCTTTCAGTTGCTCACTTCTTCTCCTCTATGTCCTTCTTCAACCCATATTCATTTATGATGAGCATGTTCATTCAAGTTCATCTAGTTTTCTTTTTGATTTTCATCTTTCTTTAATTTTACAACTGCCAAGTCACTAATTTCCATTTTAATCCTTTTTTGCTCCTCCCTTTCTCTCTTTTACTAATTTCCTGTTTCTCTGGCTTGGCAGTGCTTATAAATAGCAGTATTGTCACTTGTCACTCCTCCCCTGCAAAGCGTCGTGCACACCAAACGCTCAAACTTACAACAGTTTTTCATTAACTCTCCCTCTGTTTCTTTTTACACAGTCAGTGTTTCATCTCTAAAAGGGCGAAAAAAAGTCTTTCTATATTTTACACCTCACCATGTCGTCCCAGATTCATGTGGTCAGTTATTCTAAACTATGTATATATCTATCTACTGATGATTTTCTACCATGAAAATGCCATTATCCATTAAAAATATTTTCTTTAACCCTGAAATACAATTCAATGCATAATTCAAAAAATTCAAAAATCAAAAAGGAAACTAAATATCGTTTAAAGAATTTAAAGATGTTTTTAAAATAATGTTAGACTGTGGAAGACAAGACAGTTACTCTAATGATTTATTACAAGTGCGTGTTTGTTATATTAGCATGGAAACTGTACTTTATTTAAAATCTTGTGTTTAACATCAGAAAGAAGTGGAAGTGCCTCTTGGCTTTGTTATATTTTAGTGAGTTGTTCAGGAGAGGAATGAATGTGTAGCAATGAATTTGCTGTGATATTTTGAGGCATTTCTGTAGACAGCTGACAGATATATCAGGATCGTACAGACAACCCAGAACTGTCTGTGAGTGAGACAGAGAGACCCTCACACCTCTGAGGGACAATACAGGAAGTTTGACTGTACTCACGTCAAGGTGGCTTTGGCCTACTTCACATTCCAGCCTCGTGCAACTTGAAACCCATATAAGATATGCTAGCTTAAGAGAAAAGGCTGCTTGTTAGTGCATTTTGGTAGTATGATTTTACTCCTATATATATAATTAGAACAGAGAGGTGTATATTTATAGAAAGTGCAATCGGATTTGAACTGCAGGGGTGGTTCATTTATCCATCCCTTGTTCTTTAGTCAGTCCCAGCTCGTCATTAGAATAAAATCCAGCTTGCTTCGCAGTATCTCACCATATGCTACATTACTGAACAAAGCCTCAGAACAGCAGGATATAGATGATGTTCAGGGATGACTGGCTAAATTCTACAATATGTTATATTTGCCTACCTGGCATGTATTTTGCATAATTGTTCTGGGAAAGCTTTGTTTGTATGAGGTATATCATATCACATTTTAGGTAATATCCATGGTGTAGCCTAAAATTGTGAAATATTTTTGTGCAGTATAATGGCCCCTTTGATTTATATACTTTTATGCATTTGGAACACACCTTTACCCATTTCCACTTTGTTTTAATTGGTTTTGCATTCACTGGTAATCAAACATAAGACCTTTACTGTGAAAAAGTATTGTGATTTTAACAGTTAAAAACTGTGAAAATGTTACAGTTAAAACGTATAAATGGTTAACAGTATATTACCTTACTATACATTGTAAAAATTTGCAATGCATATTTCATGTAATTTTACAGTAAAAGAAGGGAAAACCAATTGACTTAACAAGAATTAACTGTGTTACATTTCAAATTTGATGTTTCTTCTTTGTTTTTTTAAAATAGGTTGAAATATGAACAATATATCAGTCAATGAATATGTGACCCTGGCCAACGAAACCAGTCATAAAGGTTGATTTTTTGAAACAGGGATTTATACATCTTCTGCAAGCTGAATAAATAAGGGTTAGGATAGGACAATATCTGGCCAAGCTACAATTATTTGAAAAACTGGAATATGAGGGTGCAAAATATTCAAAATACTGAGAACATTGCCTTTAAAGTTGTCCAAATTAAATTTGTAGCATATTGTTAATCAAAAATTTAATTTTGATATATTTACAATAGGAAATTTATTTACAATAGAAAATTGCCCTATTGAGTTTTGTCATAAAAGGAAAAAATAAATAACTTTGAGTTTTGACCCATGTATTTTTGACTATTGCTATAAATATACCCCAGTTGTCTTAAAGGAGTATACGAGAGGCATACGGGTTCAGATGCAGACTGTTTATTCTAGACACAAAGTAGAGAAGATACAACAGCAAACTCAGTCCGAGGGGCGAGACAAAGGTGTAAATCCAGGGAGAGCAGGGGTCGGCAACGATAAATCCAAAACAGAACAACTAGGAACACGAAGACGAATGGAAAACCCAAATATTTTGGTACCATATTTTTTCATTTTTGCATACTTTAGAAACATAGTGTTTTTTAGTAAATGATCTTATAAAATGAGCATCTTTATTGGGCTTCTATTGGCGCTTTTCCACTCATTGGTACGACTCGGCTCAGTTGGGCTCGGTTTAGTACCGCTTTAGAGTGGGCGGGATTATTCACGTGCCATTATAGTTGCGCCGCCTCTACTGCCGTGACATCATAGTAAACGTGCCACAAACAAACACACAACAATGGAGCATATCGACTGAATGGTGTTCTTCATTCTCGGCATGTGGATGTTTGGCTACCAACGAGAGGAAAGTCTGTACTTCCTCAATAGACCACGAAACAAAAATGTGCGTTTCTTCAAACAAAACAGTTGCGTCCGATCCTTCGCTGGCTGTGCTGATTTAAATCTAGCGGGTCTGTTGTGTCTCGTGTCGCAAGTTCAGTGACGCAGTAATGGTGATTTTTTTTCCTTCCAATCAGTGACCAGCAGAGTTTACACGTCACGTTTTGGTAACAGTTCGGCTCGCTTGGAACCTCGGTGATACTAAAAAAAGGACCAGGTACCAGGTACTGTTCCCAGTGGAAAACCCCCCAAAAGTGAGCTGTACTGATCCATGCCGTGCCGTACTATGCAGTGGAAAAGCGCCATTTGTGAAGGTTCAGTAATTTCAGTTTAATGTCAATGAATCAGTTCTTCTAAACATAGGGGGTTGAGAAAAAAATCCAATTTTGGAAGAAAATTTCAGATGTTACTTAGAAGCTTTTGCATCTGAACACATTTATTTAATAGTAACTAAGAGAGTATGAAGTATAGTAAGTATAGTATAGTTTGAAGAGAATGGGGGAAAACACTGGAAAACCTTTGCGTCATGTATATGCAGAAACATAGAGTGCCTTCTGGTGTTCACAAATCTATTCCTGTCACCGGGAACAGAACCAATCTTACTGCAACTCTCTCTTGTTCCCAACCTCAAGCAGAGCAGAAAATGTCAGTGGTTGTGGGCAACAACTTTTCAACCATGTTATTTGGATTTATTCTTTTCCAACAAACTTTTAACAGTGTTCCTTACATGGGTTTTCCTTTCAGAACTTCTCCTCATATGTTATGTTGTTCATTGTTATTGTGTTGCATAAGCAGACTTTTTTTATGCATTGTTCTTGTCATAAGCACTATCCCCCCTAAATCTCAAAACTAAAATATTTTAAGCGTATGCGTTCCTCTTGGCGTAAACAGCTGCAGATTACACACACGCGCATGTTTTCACCTGGATGTAAACAATGCTTGCGTATGTGGTATGTTGAGGGACTCCTTAAAATGGCAGAAGACAAAAATCTTTTATTTGTGCAAAAAAAAAAGATTCTCTTAGCATCGTAAAAGTGAAGTCGATCCACTGATGTCACATGGACTAATTTACTAATGTTTTTGCCACATGGGATCATTTCAGTTCTGTTGCTGTCTATGGAGGTTCAGATGGCTCTCTGATATAATAAAAAATATCTTAATTTGTGTTCCGAACATCAACGGAGATCTTATAGGTATAGTACAACATGAGGTGATAGAATTTTCATTTTTGAGTGAACTAACCCTTTAACTTTCTATATTAAAGGGTTACTCCACCCCAGATTGAAAATTTTGTCATTAATCACTTACCCTCATGTCATTCCAAACCCGTAAAAGATTTGTTCATCCTGGGAACACAATTTCAGATATTTTGGATGAAAACCAGGAGGCTTGTGACTGTTCCATTGACTGCCAAGTAAATTACTCTGTCAAGGTCCAGAAAATTATAAAAGACAACATCTGAATAATACATTTTCCATCTGTGGTTCAACCGTGATGTTATGAAGTCATGAGAAAGCTTTTTGTAAAGAAATAAAACAAAAATATCAACTTTAATACTTTAAAACAATTTGGCACGGTAACTTCACCATAGCGCCATTTTGGGGAGCATCCACTGGACACAAATAACGTACACTCTTCGGTGTCAGTCGTGACACGCAAATGCGCCATTAAACCTCATTCACACTAAGAGTGATAACTATAAAGATAACCATAATGATAATGATATTAGCCTCCACACCAGCAAACAATATCATCTGTTTGTGCACACTCACATCTGCTGCTTTAAGTTCTCCATCTGGTGGTAGCACGACAGATTCAAATTGGCTGTCGATATTTGTATCATTCATCATTTGGAAAAGATCTTTTCCAACGTTATTGTTTCTCTTTGCCTTTATCGTTATCATTTAAACCGTAATGAGATTGAAAGTAGTCCTTTTTTTACCAAGACATTTTATCAGGTTTCATGAGATCGTTCCAACACTTGCGCAAGAAAAGTGCAATTCCTATAGGCTATTATAAGCTAAATTATAGTTACTGAACATTTTTTTTTGTCATTCATACTCTTAATAGAGCAGCAGATCCAGGACGGGTGAGCAGTGTTTGAGCGGAGGAGGGGTATTCCTCACCATCTGTTAAGAGATGTGACCTACTGGCACTCTACACAACTGGAGCACCACTGTCTGCCTCTCTCTCATTCTATCCTCCCCCTCCTTAATCCCATGTTTGTGTCCACTAGGCACCACCAAAAATCCCAGACACACAGTCTCACTGAATTATGTGGCCATGGTAGCTGGTCTCAGCTGGTGTATGTGATGCTTCATTTTGCTGTTGGGGAATAGGTGCAGGTGGACTTACAGCACAGATGGGAGTAAAGCACAATTTTTCTCTCAGGGGTTGTGTTTAATGTGGGATGTGCTGCTAACAGTGGGATGCCTGTGGCAGGACATGAGTGGGTGGAATTGAGGGATGAGGATTTAGGATGCTGGTGGTTGTCTGGCATTGGGGAATAAAGACGGTCTGGTGTTATTTTTATTTCTTTACATAAGAGGAAACGGCATTCACAGTACATTTTACTTCTGTATTGTGACTTATTTCTAAAGTGAAGCAGGATATTCCTAGTGAAAAAGTAGGGCAGGGCTTGATTGTATCCACTGGGAATTGATTGAATTCTTTAAAGTAGTCTCTAAATGACAAGTGGCTAAAAAAGGGCTTGGTGACTTCAACCAAAAAGGAAATTATTTTCATAAAAATACATAGCAGATACAAATATGGTACTACCAATGCATTCTGGTGTTACTTTCTCTGCAAGCATGTCCTGATTTTGAGGTAGGCGTGTTCCTGGGTCAACATATTTGGTTGACCCTGGAACAACATTTTATTCCAAAATTTTAATTTTGACCATATCTCTACACCTAAACCTAACCCTACCTGTGAGTAATGCCTAAAATCAGAGGAAATGATAGATGACTGACACTGATGTACAAGCACCAAACACTGATTGTAAGCCTTAACTTCACAAAAACTATAAACCGGTTCTTCAAATCTGATTGGCTAATCACTGGGTCAACAAAGATGTTGACCCAGGGACACGTCTAACTCAGCAAAATCAGGTTCTGCTTCTCTGCAGAGCACAATTGTAATGTTTGTCCAAGAGAAGATACCCAGGATTTACATGTTGTGTTTAAAACATGGTCACCTAGAGCATTTCACATTAACAGTATAAATTTAAAACACGCATGTGTGTTCAGGCCAGGTTAAGTTGATGCCTGCACCCACATTAAAAAGATTATATAAAGCTAGCAGTAAAGCCTCAAGAGCTGCTGTGAAGTGGGCACACCTGCTCTGCCCACACAGCTTTGCTTTCAATAGAGAGCCACTTCAATTCCATATTCAGTGCACCAGTCTGTAGATAAAGTTATGTTTACAATCAAACAGCATGCAACACTTAAAATATCAGTAAACATGTATTTGAATCCAGTCAGTATTCCGGAGGAATTACCAACCAGAAAATTACTAAAAAGAACTGTTGTGGATTTGTAATGTTTATAACATTTGGAGCTTTTCAGGAAAGTGTAACGGTGCTCTGAAACAGAACGTGGTTGTAACAATAGCAATGGCTAAAAAGGTGCCAGGTGTTACCTCAGCAATGTCATATAGACTTGTGTTCTTTACATGGCCACAGACATAATAATTATTAGCCCAAAGAAGGCTTCTCTGATTTGGAACTCATATCAAGAAGCATTTAATTGTGTTACATGTGTAATTGTCTGCATGTACCATTTGTGGTACATATATGAATAATATCTCAAATTCTTGAGTCTCAAATGTTGAGTATAAGTGTGCGAAGTGTTAGGAAAAATTAGCAGGCCAAATCATTATGAGAACTGATGGAACGTTGATGTAAATATAAGCTCTTATTCAGAAAATGAGTTCTTTAAGACTAATGCACTTATTCAGGAGAGCAGCATCAGTCAATGTCATTAAATGATTTATTTCTTAATACTTTTCTGAACAGTCTGTGTATAATCACATGCAGTGCAGTCCTTATTTTGGGTTTGGTTTAAGGTCTGCTTCTGAACCAAAGGCAGATACTTGTTGAGAGGTGAATTTGGAATCTGGAAAGTGCATCTGGCTGTTGTGTAATATATTCTCCCATTGAATCTATTATTGAAACATTCAAAGTGAATCAATAAGCAGTGCAGAATTTACATGTTCTGAAAAGGGAATTTAAAAATGTCTTTATTACATGAATAAAAAACTTGTTTCTGAAGCAAACATCATGATTTTCAGGTGTTCACAACCTATTCTAATGAGGACTATGACAGGAGGAATGATGACGTGGACCCCATGGCTGCCTCTGCTGAGTATGAGCTGGAGAAACGTGTGGAAAGGCTGGACCTGTTCCCCGTTGAACTGGAGAAAGGTATTTGCAGAGAGGGGGTTGAAATGATTGATGCACTCAAGAGTCAATAAATGGTGGGGTGTATTGATGGATGATGGATGAAAAGATTAGAGTTTGACAGCATGGATGGATGGATCAATTAATGGTTGAAAGAACAGCCAACCTCAAACTAGCATTTCATCATGTTTTTATTTTCATTTACATAAGTCACAATTCACACACTTAATTGACACTGCGTGAAGGGAACACTACTCATAGGATCTTTTAAATGGAAATAAAGCAAATCTATTAAATCTATTCACAAACATACACAAGAATGCTAGCAAAGTGTAAATACAGTGGTAATGTTAAAAAAGTAATTGTGGCAGTAATAAACTCATGACTCTAAATAATCATTTAAAGCGTATGTGACAAGTAGTAGTGTATAGATTTATGTAGGGTGTTTAAATGCAGTAATACCCTGCACCATTCTAGCTACTCATTTCAAGTGCTTTGCCTGGTGGAGTGAGTAGAGCATAGTGCAGCTCTGAGTCACAGAACACTAGATGGACATATTCACTTGGATGTTAGGGGGTTAAAAATATGTTTTAGATGAGTGGAGCATGTTTATAATGTGATGAACAGAATTGAAATTATTATAATTGAGAACAGAAATTATCTAAACTGAGTTCTCTATTTTTATTGTCCATCAACAGACAATGAGGGTTTGGGTATCAGTATTATTGGGATGGGTGCTGGAGCTGACATGGGTCTGGAGAAGCTTGGCATTTTCGTCAAGACCGTCACAGAGGGAGGGGCGGCCCATCGGGATGGCAGGTAGATGTTACGCATAATCCACAGCATCACAGTTATTTTTTAATAACTGGTCACGCTGCTCACTTTTTTCACTTTCAGGATTCAAGTGAATGATTTGATAGTGGAAGTGGATGGAACAAGCCTGGTTGGTGTAACTCAAAGTTTTGCTGCCTCTGTCCTGAGAAACACATCTGGCACAGTTCGGTAAGACAACATGGATTTAAACCAGTGTGGTACATAGGTCATATCTTTGCTGATATCGAATTTCCCGCTTTTCTACAGATAAATAAACTGAAGTTCACTTTTTGAATTAGTCATATGCTGCCCGCACTGTCTGAAATGATCACATTTCTGATTAAAGCACACATAAGCACCACTACAATGTTTTTAATAAATGTCAATATGAAATAGCTAGAAATTAAAAAACTGAAACTATTTTGGTATGTGTCACAATTAGTGACAGTGAAGTGACTTGTGACCCATACTTGGAATTTGTGCTCTGCATTTAACCCATCCAACATGCACACACACAGCAGTGAGAAGTGATCAACCACACACCCCCAGAGCAGTGGGCACCCAGGGAGCAGTTGGGGGAATGGTGCCTTGCTCAAGGGTCTCATCTCAGTCATGGTATTGAAGGTGGAGAAGGTGCTGGTTATTCACTAACTCCACCCACAATCCCTGCCGGTCCTGGGATGCGAACCCATGACCTTTGGTTTACAGGTCCAACTCTCTAGCCATTAGGCCACGACTAGACGACGTAGGATTCGGTTTTAATTATAAATGTTTAATCTATGATTTGCATGTATTTAGAATAGTAGTAGAGTTTTTCCATCAAACAACGGATTTGTGTCTGCATTTCCCTTGATTAACATAACAGTTCAAGAATTATTAAATACATAGACAGAACATCACTAACTTGCCTAATTTGTATACTTTGCTTTTCATTTTGTCGCATTAGCTCTAAAGCAGGTTTTATGATTTTGCTCCATTTATACTTTGTTCCATTACCAAAATCACATATTACATCATAATTACAACTTCCGAAATCATGAGTAGGAACTTCCCAGAAGGAACTGAAGGCTTCAATAAATGCAAAGTAATTAGAGACTGTACTTTTTGCTCAATGACAGCTTTTTGCTTCTTTATTTCCAACTGTCTTACTTTATATATACGTTTTGTATGAATTCACGGCAGGAGACAAACAGGCATTACACTTGTGTAATATTCTACAGTTACTTGCAGCTGTGTTGTGTGTAATGTTTGTATGCTCTCTTTGTTATGGGAGCACTATAGCCAGTTCTACCTCAAAAAATTGCGAAATTAACTTTTTGATTTAACATTTTCCCTAGTTTAAAACTTACTCAGATATACAGTCTTTAAGCGTTTAAAGAATGATTTGAGTTCACTAACTTTATGTTTCATTAACTACTCATTTTCCAATTTTATTCAGTATTCAGCCAGTGGGGGTCATTGTGACAGTTGTAATTATAATGTGTTACCAGAAGAGAAGAATATTTCATTATGATAGATCAGCGTTAACAGGGCAAGAACAAGGAGAGGATTATATAAAACCAGACACTGGGTGGAGGAGACATGAACAACATAGAAACAAAGAAAAGGGAGGAAACTGAGGATGGATAAAAATAAAGCAGGGGAGACAGAGCCGCCAAGATAGATCTGTAAGAGCTTTATCAGAAGTAAACAACAGTATAAATCTTGATGCCATTGTTCATAGTTATAAATATTGTCTTCTCATATTTTTTGACTGGCCTTAAAAGAAGATATTTGTAAAATATCTTAAAAGGCAAGTCAGGT
>JAUMHQ010000069.1:4757785-4771327 GCA_032361165.1 Enteromius paludinosus
AGAAAAAGACTTTGAGCTAAAAATATGTGGTATGTGATAAACTCATCTGCTTCCAGGTTTATTATTGGCCGAGAGAAGCCAGGAGAGCAAAGTGAAGTGGCCCAGCTCATCCAGCAGACCCTTGAACAGGAGCGCTGGCAGCAGGAGATGATGGAACAACGATATGGCAACTACATGGGGGACGAGGAAGAGGTCTGTAGTACTTTCCAAGAATAGTGTTTTTTTCTTTTTTGGTTTTAGTTAACAGTCTGCAATCTTGTTCTTGTATGTGTTTACCTACTTAAACCATATTTGGGGGACATATTTGTACTTAGAAGTGAGCACCTGATAGGACTATATATATATACTTACTTATAGTCATGTCTACACTGGATGCGAGGGATACGATCATGAGACTCGACCAAAAGACAATAAAACCATTTTGAAGGATCCAGTGAAGGTTAATGCGCTTGTCGCTACTTGTCACTTTGGATGAAATAAGTGTCTGCTAAATGAGACATAACTGATTATTGGGTTCTGCTGTCTTTTGTCGTAGTATTATTATTCTTTCCTAATATAGCAACTTAGTTTTGTGCCAAAAACTTATCTTATCATGTTTTTGTAAACATCTAATAGGTATTCTATTTAGAATTTATTATATGAACATGAACTTGAACTACATTCAGTACATACGTTGTTAGAGGGTCACATCACCTTCACAAACTTCAGCATAACCCTTGCCACAAGACCAAATCTGTACCTTGATTTTTGAATGGAAAAGTGTTATATTAAAAGATTAAAAGATATCAAAGTCTGTATTTTTTTTTTAGGACATTTTTAATAACATGTTTAAAACTTATTCAGAACGGCAGTTCTTTTATTCTTCCCTTCTAGCCGGGTGATTATGGCACTGATGAAGATGAAGATGAGATGAGCCCTACCTACCCTAGTGCCATAGAGGTGTTTGACTTAGCCGAGAATGAAGATATGCTGTCACCAGTAGAAGCGGACCCCGAGAAGCTTGCCCACAAATATAAGGAAGTAAGACAAAAATTGTATAAAAGGGTTAAACTATTTTAGTATGTTTGATTGAAAAATACATACATTTTTGTACAGTATATAGATAACAATTTGAACAGACAAATTTCACAGACTTCTGCAAATTGTTGAGGTCTCTTGATATTACAGAACACAACTCTTATTAGAACACAAATGAGGAAATATCCAATCTTTTAAATACACACCCTACTTACTGTTGCTTTATCTCTTAGCAAAGATGCAAGTGACAGATCAGCATAGGGTGTAACTATTCATTAAGCACTGTTTACATCGAATAAATTAATAAGAATACATTCACCTAAAAAATGGTAGTACCACCTCAAAAAGCCAGTTTACTACAATAACAAACTAAAGCATTAATTAATATTCTTTTTTTTTATAATGCAAGTTTCATCATTGTGAAAGAGCAGATTTGGTTACATTCTTTAACCCATGTACTATTTTGGCACAGTTGCAGATCAAACATGCTGTGACTCAGGCTGAAATCCAACAGCTCAAGAGAAAGGTACGATAACTCTCTTCATGCTAATTGGTCATCAGATCTCTAAAAAATCTGTATTTCTTAGAATAAAAATGAAAATTGCCATCATTTACTCATCTTTCCAAACTTTATTTAAAACACAAAATTAGATGTTTTTAAATTCTTCATGCTACTTGTTTACATACAACAAAAGCAGGACAGTGATTCAAACTGTCAGGTTTCACAAAAGACCAAAAGCACCATAATAGTAGTCCAGGTTTACTTAAAATTAAACTTTATGCTTAAAAGAATAGTTTAACCAAATATGATAATCTGCTTTTTCTCAGGTTCAGGGCATTCAAGATGTAGACGAATTTGTTTCTTCATCTGAGGAGATTTAGACAAATGTGGCATTACAAAGCTTGGTCACCAAACAGCTGATAAAAACATCATAAAAATCCACAGGAATAAACAAATCCATCATTAAGGTTTTAACTGATACTTCCAGCTGAAATAAGAGCTAAGAGTCCTCTACCCAAAATATTGCTTTCTCCAGTGAGAAAAAGCAGTTATTTTAATATCAGAAGACAACAGGAGATGCACTTTTTACTAATAATGATTATGGATTAAATAATATTTTGCCAAAAGCAGTGGTTTAAAGATAAATGCCCCACATAGCTTTACATTTCACATGAGGTCAGTTGATGGACTTGTTGTGGGTTTATTGCACAGGATCTATTGGTGAGCAACTGATGCAATGCATTTTCAGCAATTGTATTATTTTTGGGTGAACTATACCTTTAACATCTTTTCCATGCCATAGCTCTCAAATCAGGTTACTGTTTTTACACATTCATAGGCACCAAGTTTGACTGCATACAGAATAATTTGTGGCATATTCTGACATCAGACATCAACACCTTGAGGCACCAAGTTGGTAACGTTTTAATGAGATTTTATAGCTTGGTGTAAGGGACGGTTATCATTGTATTACAGCTTACATTCTTCATTTTGGTAAAAGTCATAAAGATTTACAATGCCATTAGTGTGAGTAAATGATGGCAGACTTTCCATTTATAGGCCTTTAAATTTTTCAAAGGAACACATATGGAAGTTTTTCCTCTGACGAAGAGTTCATGGTTTCCACAGTTGTAAAGGTTAGATCTATGTTGCTATTTGCACGACAAGTCCAAAAAAGTAATCACCTGTTTGCATTCATGTGTGAAGCTAAATCATGCAGAGCAGGAGAAGCAACGCTGGCGTTCTGAAAAGGCCCAGATGGAGCGTAACATGCAGGAGAACCGGGAGCGCATGGAAAAGCTGGAGGGATATTGGATGGAGGCGCAGAGTCTTTGCCAGGCTGTTGATGAGCACCTGAAAGAAACTCAGGCTCAGTACCAGGCTCTAGAACGCAAATACAGCAAGGCCAAACGCCTTATAAAAGAGTATCAGCAAAAGTGAGAGAAAACACACAGATACTGATCCACATACTTAAGGTCCTGTTTAGTTTGAAGCTTGACTGTAAAGATGAATGTATATATTCACCTTTGTTATGTGTTAATTGTAATTTTGTGTTAATTTAAAGTCCAAGGCTGATAAATACACTTAATATGACAATAAATACAGTTAGTATTACTTAACAACATTCTGAAATACATACATACTAATACTATAGACACACACACAAATATATTTCAGTTAATTTATTCAAAATAAAAACAAAAAAAGCAATTCATTCAGATAATGAGTTAGATACAATTCTTCTAAGATGACAATGTTTATATAAGGAAGCGCATTTTTGAAAGTAAAAACAAAACAATAAAAAAACTATTTTTTATAATTATGATTAAAATATGTACACACGTGTATCTTAAGTGCAAGGAAATTGTTACTTTTAACACCACTTCACAATTTAATCAAGTCAAAATGATCATTTATTTATAGTTTTTTTTCAAAGATGGTTTTCTTTTAGTCATTGGGCCAAAATTATTATATACACCCAAGTGATTAATTAACATTTTATAAGGTACTCAATATAATTTCAGAACTCTATTAATGTTTTTTGACTTGTGTTTTTAATACAGGGAGATTGAGTTACTGAAGAAGAAAACAGATCAGCAGAAAAATCTAGATGAGACTGAAGCTTCACACAAGGAGGAAACAGAACAACTCCAAGACAAGGTAAAAAGTGATGATTCCTGTAAAATTTTTGTAATGATCAAATCCTTTTGCTTACTACTAATACATCAATTTAAAAAAAAAATGAATGTACAGTTTAGACCATTCAATTCCAGCAGTCACATAAAATATCTCTTTTTTTTAACAGGAAATAGATCTTGAGTCACAGGTGGAGGAGTTGAAGTCACTTGACCCATCGTAAAAGTAAACAATTGGTAAAATGATACCTATTTCAGTGTAAATGTTTTGGAACTGGGAAAACAGAATCTGTACTTATGTCCATTTTGTTATTGTCAGTAAGCCCAAGAGTTTCATTCGTCCATTCCTTGGTTTCAGGCTTTTTATGCTTTTAGAGATTTTTCTCATTTTTCTTATATTTGTTCTTAGTATTGTGGATAATTGTTTTACCCTGCAGTGTTTGCTCTTTAAAACCCTTTGTATTTTCCTTATATTTAACTCTAGATAATTATTTGATTGTCATTGGTAGTTTTGCCAAAGTTGTTCCTGTAATATTCTAATGTACACAACAAAATCTTTTCTAAGTTACTCTAACAAGCATTTGGCAGAGCAGAAAACTGATCTTTCATTAACAAAATACTACAGTGAAACAATTTTCCGGGCCTTAGACCTGAATTCTACCAGAAGTGGTAACAGCATCTTGTATTTGAAGGCATCCGTTCCAGAAACTCCAGTAAGGACCTTGCTGCTGTATCTTAAAAGTCTTGTTACTGTTTTATTTCATTTTCATCCTGATGTCTTTCCTGGGGGCGTTCCTCAGGAAGACCTGTTGTATATGTGATAAAACAGTAAGTAAGATTGATCTAGATTCTTTAAAAGTATATATTCGTTTAAATTGGGAAGCACATCGTTCATGGTGGAATGAAGGGAACTTGTGGAAAAGAAGCAGTGAAGGATGAAGTATTTCAGCTCAAATTTTGTGGTCATTAAAAAACAACACACATTCTTAGCTTAGCCTTACTATATAGCCAGATTTATAAGGTGTTTACATAAAGACCTCTCTCCAGATGCCTCTATTAAACCTATAGCAGTCCACACTTTACCTCTTGTGCAAGGTTTTGGTGACTTAAACCTTAAAAACCAACTGCTGCCTTTTTCTCAGTATTACTCCTGTTCATAGTCACTCTCAAGTGTTCATTTTGACCTTCCCTTAAACCTTCTTTTACAGAGGCGGCAAAAAAAAGGTGTTTGCTACTTCTTTCAGTAGAATTGTTCTTTTGTTCAGCTATACCAGACACTGGTAATAATAATAATGTATGATTATGATGGGACTGGACTCTACATGTGTATATTTTCCTTTTTTGTTTTATGACTATGGTTTACATTTAGATGCAGTTAAGAGATTGACCTGTATGGGCCACAATAGTTTAACAAAGAGACAAGAGGACAAAATTATGATTCTACTGCCTGGAATGAATATGCCTCACAAATTGTTCAATATAATTAATCCTAACACAGCACACTTTTCTTAGACTAGCTGTTGGAGGAATATGTCCTAGATGCAATGGCAGTGACTTTCACATCTTATAGGAAGAGTATTTGTTAACATAATCATGTGAAATGTATGAAGGAACAAAGAAATATAAATGACTGTGATTGTAGTATTTAGTATGTCATTATGTCTTTACACAAGACTAAATTAAATTGATGAGGCATGTAAACAACTTTTTTTTTTCAGTGCAAGACTTGTATGGAAAACACACTCATGTGGTTTGTTAATGTGCTTTTATGAAATAAACAGTCAACGGTGGATTTGTAACCAAGGTTGCTTTGTTTTCTTCAAGTGGCATAACATGCTTTTTGATAAGCTTAAAATAACTTATATGGCCATGTAATGGTATAGTCCTAAACATTTTATTTATTCAACCTAAATCTGTCAGAGAGCTATATAAACTCGGAGATGTACTGAAGGCTTGTTTGCAGTTCAAAGATGATCAAAACTGGGGACAATAATATTACCTAACACTAGAGGGAGTTAACTGATACATACACAGAGTAAAACCAACTACAAGAAGTGCCCTATGGCACAGCTTCAAATTCTGAAGTTACTAATTTAAAGGATTCTTTCTGCTGAACTTCCTAAAGTTATAAAGAATATAACTTTGCCCTGATACCAGAACCTTTAGTCTTTTTAAACCTAGCATCTTCTGTTCTTTGTTCAGTTTTACAGTTAAAATTTTGAGAAACATTAAATGGCGCAAAATCCAACCCATTCAACACAACATTTAATCTGACTGCCTTTGTATTTGTTTTGGTGAAGATGGGAAATTTGCACAGGACCAAGGTGCAAACAATGTCAGCAACACATGAGCATCTTCTAGCTCTCTAAAATGGTCACTAATGTCTTAGCATCCAAGGTTTTTTGTAGAATTTTTGTTGCAATGACAGATGGTATTCTACATAAATCTTAACACTCATAAGTCAGTACATAAAGCACTTCAGCTTTCAGAGTTAGTAAACACCTCAATCATGTGACTTCACAAGAAATTACTGATGTGATCTTTATGGTATCTTTAAACATAAATCAGCAGTCCCATATTTTGCAATGTTAAATGAACAGATAATTGTTAAAAAGCAACTGAACGGTAGAATTACCAAATGTAACGTGTGTTACCCTTGTAGTACTAAATACTTAAAATATTTAATATCTAATATTTAAAATTGGTATAATATAAATATATTTCATATTTATAATACAAATATCTATAGAAGGATCTCTACTTGTAAACAACACATAGACATGTTTCATTATAATCAACCAACTCTTTAGTGAGATCAAAGTTAGTGGTGAAGAGGGTTTTTGTCTACCTGGTTTGTGCACATTGTGACAGATGAATTCAAAAAAGGCAATGAACACATAGCATTTTATACAGGATACAAGTATGGCAAAGACACATGACAGCAACCACGGTCACAGCGTACAAATGAGCATCAAAATGTTTGTCTTTGAGGAGGCCCATTTGTAACAAAAGCAAAACGAAAACAATATTGGCGGCAAAACCAGACTCATGAAAGGTTTCAGGTTGCAAGTTTTGCAACATCACAATCACTGTAAATCATGTTTAAAAGTAGTTATATGTGCAATGTTCCATTACTTAAAGGGAGATAAACTATACTTAATGCAACTAAGATCAGGTGTATGCAAACCAAAAAGATTAAAAGAAGCACATCAACAGATGATCATAAGCATTTTCTGTTGCAATGAGGGATAATATGTCTTTAAAAAAATACCTGAAAATGTATGCATCTATGCAAAACCAAAAGTCCTCCTTCTCAAAACCCTAATTTTCACACATTTGAGGTTTCCTGACAAAAATAAAAAATTTCTTGGAACAAATACATTTACAAAATAATTTTTACTATGATCATAGAAACAAACGATTAAACAATTACATAGTTATTAATAAAATATAGTTTTGACTTTTGCAAACTTATTTTTCCCAACAAATTTCTTACAATCCGACAGCCTAATGTGCCCCAGTAATGTATACTCCAAAATGGCTCGTTCAGACCTGTCTACCAGTCTCAGCAAATAGCTAGATAATTTTGCCTCAAAGGAACTTAAAAATTAACTTAAGTAGATTTTAAAACACGAACAACAAGCTTTTCATGAAGACATCTCTAAATTTGTCTTTATTTCTTTAGTCAGGAGTGCATTTTCTGGTGATGACGGGTGAGATGGTATCTACGAGTAAAGCTTTTTCCACACTGAGTGCAGGGGAAAAGTTTGGTGCCATTATGAAGCTGTTGGTGAGCTTTGAGACTTTGTGGCCGACTAAAACTTTTTCCACAATCGGGGCACTGGCATGGGCGCACGCCTGAATGCTTCTGCTCATGTCTCCTCAAATCTCCCGACTGCCTGAAGCTTTCGCCACACTGTGAACACAGGAAAGGTTTTTCACCCGTGTGTGTGCGGAGGTGCACATTCAGTTGTCCAGAGTGGACAAAACTCTTTCCGCACTGCTGACATGTGTAAGGCTTTTCTCCTGTGTGTATGCGCTGGTGTTGCTTGAGGCTATTAAACCAACTGAATGACTTTCCACAATCTGTGCACAGATACACCTTCTCTCCCTGCTTGAAACAGCTGTGGTTCTTGAAGCCCTTGATTGTGCTAAAGCTCTTGCAGCACTGGCTGCAGCTGTGAGGCTTTTCAACAGACAAAACACCCCCTTCTTGGAAACTCAGATATTTATTGCTCATCTCTGGATGGTGACGGCGGATGTGTTTGTACAGATAGCGCTCGTCGGTGAAGGAGAAGGGGCAGTATGTGCAGGGAAAGATGCTGGCATCAACAAGGGCTGAGCTCTGGCGGTGGCCTTTGCGGCGCGAGTGGCTTTGCTGGTGGCGCTTCAAGCCAGAAGACTGGGTGAAGGACTTGAGGCACAGGGTGCAGCAGTAGGGCTTTTCCTTTGAGTGGATGGTGCGCTCATGGCGACGAAGGTTACACAAACGATTGAAATAAAGATTGCAGTGAGAGCAACAGTAAGATCCGTCTCCCTGCTCAATGCACTCATGGGCTTTGAGAAGATCAAAATTACTGAAACTTCTCACACATTCAGCGCAGATATATTGAGAATCTGCTGCTTCCTGTGGTTCCTCTATCTTATTAGTATCCCGTCCTGCACATTGATGAGCTTTTAGTGTGTCCAGATCGGAGAACCTTTGTTCACACTCCGTGCACATAAGCACTTCAACCTGAGCAACACGCTTGTTTTTAGGCGGTCGTCCCCTTGGTCGGCCAACAGGTACTTTTTTAGGGTGACTACTGCCACTCAAAGTGATCTTAACGTGCCTCTTCGCTCTAGGAGGTTCATAGTTTGGGTCATGCTTGTCGGAATTTGTTTCGGCTTCACCCTCAGTCCCTGCTGTGAGCGAGCCGCTCTCAACTAACTTGAGGTACTCTCCATGGTGTTGGCGTTTCAGATGTTGATGCAAATTAGATTTGGCCACAAAAGAGAAGGAGCACTTTGTGCAAGGGTATACATCAGAAGGTCTTTCAGCAACTTTCTCTCCTTTTTCCTCCCCCAGGTGTGTTTGTTGGTGTCTTTTCAGCCCTGTTGCTTGACTAAAGCACTTCCTACAACAGCTGCAGCAATAAGGTTTCTCTTTGGAGTGAATAGTGCGCTGATGTCTCTTCAGATGACAAGATCTCAAAAAGTTACGGCCACACTCACCACATTTATTAATTTCACCTGAAACCTCAGCAACACAGTTTGCCTGGTCACTCAAACCATTACTACATGTATCAGACAAATCAGTGCAGTCTGACTTTTCTGACTGATGGATGAGTTGTCCTTTTGGGCTTGAAATTTGACCCTGACAGCTTTCTACAATTGGCTGTATATGGGTTGGAGGAGTTGCATCAGAGGCCAGAAGGCAGTGGTCTATGTTTACAGACTCAAACGGCTGTGTCTGCATAAAGTGCGCATACTCACTGGGGTGTGAGCGCTTCACATGAACATGCAGATAAAAAATAGTTGGAAAGGAGTAATGGCAGTAAGGACACAGACAGTTCTGAGTTGCCAGTTCTTCAGTTGGACCTGGGGAAAACAAAAGAAAACATTTACATATATCAAATTACTGGAAAATTACTAGGCCATGACAGGTGTCGACAGAAATTGCATAGCATTTTGTGCATTTAGCAATCCCTAAAAAGTAATACTCAAGTCCTTATAACTTTTAGCTACATAACTGAAATATTTATAGCAGGTTAACTTCAAATATGTTTTGTACACAATCGCGCAATCCTGATCATTTAAACATTTTAATGGTTTAATAGAATAACAACTGTGTGTGTCTTCCATACAAACATTGAGTAAGAAACTGAAAACAATTACGGCTTCATGGCTATATTTATTTATTAAGTAAACACTAAATAGTTCAGAAAGTTAATCATTTTCATGAACATGCCATGAAAGACGCAAAACTGCTGCTAAACAGCAGCGCAAGAATAATTGTGGTAAGTAATGGTATTCACCCTTATGTCATTCCAAACCTGTATGCGTTTCCTACTTTTGCTAAACAAAATTTTAAAGAACGTTGGTGTATGGTTAAAAAAAATAAAATAAATCGAATTGGTAAAGCAATTTACCTTGAGAACTGCTTTTCTTATCCCAGATCTTATCCCAGATGATGCCAAGTCCTTGAGCGTATTCTTCAGCATACCAAACTCTAAATTCCTGCCCTGGGTTAATAGGGCGACAACAACGGAACAGAATACGTCCATTTTGCTGGAATGCAACAAGATTCTGCTCCGTCTCACTCCTTGAGCACACCACAAATCTAAAGCAAGACACAACATTGAGAAAACTATCAAATAAATGGCTAAATTACAAAAGCACAACAAAAACGAATAGAAGTGCTTACTTCATCCAGTTAGATTGAGTGTCTTTTTCTGCATCTATGTAAGTATACTGATTATTCCCTCTGTAAATCTAGAGAGAAAATACCATTAATATTTGTCTATCCAAATGCTTACATGTAAATGATAATTATAGCTCTAACAGATAATAAAACAGTAAGGTTGATACTCACTACCCAAGAGAAGACACTATTCAATGCATTTTCCTCTGTGGTCAATTCTCCATCAAAAGGTCCGAAATGCATCCCCAGTGGCACAGTCTGACCTTGGTTGAAAACCCCAAGACCTGCATGAGAGATGCTTGATCTACCTATAACCAAGCCTTGCGGCAGCGTCAGCAGAGCCCTCTGGGAAATGCCCATAGCTGCTGGAGAGTCACATGTAAATAATGGGGGACCATGAACCTCACACTGGTCAATGTAGTGTTGGTGACACATTTCACAATCTGCCAAAAAAAAAGCCAAGTGTAAGACAAGGAAAGAGCATTGCAGACAAGGAAAGTGTAAAAGGTACACATGAAAAGAGAGAAGGGAAATATATTTAAATTAAATAGAAATATAACTTTATACTTACAGAAATGTTGGTCATTAAACATGCTATCCTCCCGTTCCTCCATTATCACACCTGAAGAACGATTAGTAACATAGCCTTGTATCTCTAAATTCTGCTCATCACTTGGTGGCAAATCTGTCAGAAGTTGAAAAAGCAGAAATGTTGTCAAAGTTATGGTGTTCTGTATTTTGTTAGACCTACACCTCAGTTACAACTAAATTTAGATGGAAAGCTTTAGTAAGACAAAGAAAGAATAACAATGTTACAGGCAAAAATTTAACATGCATTCTGTGAGTAAATGTAAATTTGCTGTCGTGACACATTCTGGTAATCTTGTTTTAAATCTAAAAACAGCAGTTTAATAATGACAAAAAATCAAGAAAAGCATTCATAATTCGAAGAATACATATAAAACCGTTAACCGTTAAATATAAAATGTACCGAGAGATACATTTGAAGTGTGTATGTCGATTCGAGCAACCTGGAGCTAGCATGATAGGTCTGTAAATAGTTGGCTAATTACTTCGCTTTAGTATACAACAACACCCACCCGGACTGTCGGACATTATTTCACCAAGTCGCACTTTCTGCTTGTTAACACTGTACAAACATTCGGACACTAAGGTAATACATAATCCTTGGACATTCAGGCTTACTAGCTGGGTAGCAAAGCAGAGCCTAACTCAGCGCTTCCCGAAACAGGAAGTTGTAATACGTCGGCGTCTGTTTGTGACGCCATCATTAACCTTGTTTTCCTTCCGCGACGGTGCGTGTGCGCTCAAAGTCCTTCTTCCTTTTTTTAAATATGCAATTATGTACATACCAATATAAATAATAATTATAAACACGTAAATCTCACAACAGTAAGAGAAAAAACATTTAAAAGAGTACTTAAAAAATTATGAACTCATCTCAGTGCAGTTCAAAACGCTATTATTCATGGTTAATCAAATGGCAAATATAATCAAAATATACACAAGATTGCAGTTAAGCGATTCAAGGAAAATACAACGTCAGTGTACTGCACTTTTAATCCACTCAGTGACAGTAAAGGTGTCCAAATAGAATTATTGTGAATGAAATAAAATTATTTTGTGCTTATTTTTTAGTTTTCCACACACAGCTCTCACAGAGCACAAAACATATAGACCAAATTGTTTACATTTCTTGAGATAAATTCTGAATTTTAAACGATTATATCACCAATGTTATAGAAAAACATAGTTTATTAATAGCAGGGCATATCTTAACTCAGTGTTACAAAGTTCCCCATCAATGTAACAGGAATTTAAAACTGGTTAGTGTTCTTGCTAGTTAGCCCAGCATCTAAAATCTAAACTGAATACAGATTTGAGATTCAAGTAATAGTAGATTTTTCTTATTTTGAGTTAATACCAAATTTACTTCAGCCAGAAATTAACTTTTGCTATGGAAAAGTAAGTGTGTTTAGTGATATTTTCAAAAGATGTTTTTTATTTTATTTATTTTTTTATTTTTACATTTTTTAAATTTACAACTAGTAAATACCAAATTTTTTATATTAGCACGTGAAATATGAGAACTAACCCAGCCTTAGTTTGTGGCCTATGCAATAATAAAGGCAGGAACCTCTAGATCAACTGGCATTTTGAAACTAGAAATCAGAAGCAGGATTACTGGGTATGACAACGGGCAATCATATTTTGTGTCATGCAATGAAGATTGCTCAAAAAATTACTATTCAAATGTTTGGTGTCAACAAGTTAATAATTTTATTGAGAAGGTATACATTAAATTGAACAGAAATAACAGTGGAGCTATTTATAACATTATGTTACGGACATCGTCATGGCCTGCACTGAGGCCTGTCATGACTTAGTTATGCCACTGGTTAGGAACATGTACGTATGGTGAGGTGTGTCATCCTCTTCCAAAACGATTGCCTCTTTGCTAATGCAGGGTGACTCAAACGTGCCTCATCCTTTTTACAAGGGTAAATGATTACTTAAGATTGTATTTCTGATGATTTTAGACAATCCTGTGTTTTTTGGTTCTTCAAAACTAATTTCAGATTGGTTGCAGTTATAAAACATCTGCAAGTTCTGGCACACCCTCATAGGGTAATGTGGCATAGCGCTAAGGCTGCAGTCTCTCCTTTTTTCTATCTTTGAAGTTCTGATAATGTCGTGAGAGCTCCCTTTTCCAGGACCGCCAGGGTCGAGCTAGATGACTCACTCTCTCCTACAGCCGGTCGAAACCACCTGTGGAACGCCTACCCACAGGGCAGCTGTGCCTGAGCGAAGAGACTGGGGACATCCAAAGTCAGCCGCTTTCAGCAGTAAAAAAAACTTGAATGAAATAATAGCAAAAGGCATTAAGACATCCAGAAGAATGGAAACAGGCAAAGTCGCTCATTGAACGTTCTTGGATGAAAAACTTAATTTTGAGTTTCACAGCAACACAGGTGGCTGCCTTTTCAGGACAGACCCAAAGGCCTTGATTAGCGCATTCAGGTGTGTGTTATCAGATAAATACGTACACTCCACAACAACGGGGGCCTCGAGGAGTAGGACTGCGTACCCCTGCTGGAGGTAGGCCTCTACCGTGAAGAATTTGAAAGCGCTAGAGAGACGCTAGCATGTGGCCAAGCGCGACATAGGAAAAGTCGGTGGAAATCAGCCGCTGAAAGCTGTTTTGTGGGGTAGCGTGGCCGAGCGGTCCAAGGCGCTG
This sequence comes from Enteromius paludinosus, assembly GCA_032361165.1. NCBI lineage: Eukaryota > Metazoa > Chordata > Actinopteri > Cypriniformes > Cyprinidae > Enteromius > Enteromius paludinosus. The sequence goes on from JAUMHQ010000069.1 coordinate 4,771,102, forward strand.
GATTAAGGCTCCAGTCTCTCTGGGGGCATGGGTTCGAATCCCACTGCTGCCTGGGCGGGCTTTTGGAAAGTCCCTTGTGGCTGCTGTGCCCGAGCGAAGCAGCGGGAGAAGTCACTCTGCGTGCACAAAGGTAGCTGCTTTTGCTTTCCGTGCTTTTTAGCCAATTCAGTGCTGGAAGCCTGTCCCTGCCTCTGCTCCTTTCCAACAGAGGCACCCTGTTTAAGCT